>JAMKCH010013881.1:0-56416 GCA_023653785.1 Ophioderma brevispina | reverse complement strand
GTCAGTTACGGTCTGAAGTAATCATAGTCCGGCACTTTTCATAGTCCGGGCTCCATATAATAGACGACAACGGAATAAGCGTGAAACTATGTTACGTGAAGAGTACAACTGGAAATCGATTGGCCCTATTGTTCACCAGTGTTCCCGGGCTGTGGACGGCGGACCATATCTCCTTGCCACAGGGAATTTTTACAGTAAGGAGACTGCGCTGTTAACGGTACCGATGATATATTGCACTGCTCTTTGACAAACAAAAAAGGGCTGTGTTAGTGTTACTGGGTTTCATACGCATTCGACACCATAGACCACAGATGCTCTTTAAAACTGTCTAACTGAATTGTACGGAATAACGGAAAGCATTAAGGTGGTTCTCTTCCGAACTAGATGGCCGAAACCCAATCTATATTGTCGACGCACATGATTTGTCAGATCTGTGGCGATGCCTGTAGAGTTCACCGGGGCTGCTGTTCACAATCAGATTGGTCAACGCATTTGTTATATCTAGGCTGCATTGCTGCAACTCCTTGCTATTTGCCTTACGGAGAGAAAATTGACCAATGTTCAGCGATGTTCAAATGCAGGTTCAGCTCATAATTTCCTTAAAATCCGTCGACTCGACGAGAAAATATCATACCGCTGCACTACTAACTGCATGGCTTTCCAATAAATAGGGGCGAATTTAAGATTCTGCTTTCACCTATAAGGATGCAGCTGTATCCCCGGAGAATATTGAGATCTCGAGATCATCTTTGTACAGTCCAACTCATTAACAAGTACGATGGTGACAGATCTTTTGCTTTACCTCTCTTAAAACGAAAGAGTGAAAAACCAATCTAAAAGAGTGAAAAATCTCACTCCAAAAAAAGAGCCGCTGAGTGACGCATTTCGAGTGAGATCCACTCAAAATAAAGAGTGACAAATAACTTACGGCAAGAGCTGAAAGAAACTACTTTTTAGAGTGAACTAGTCACTCTTATAGAGTTGTGATTCTTTAGGGAATTTTGTTTGTTGGTGAGTATATTGTAAATTGTGTAGGTCATAATTCATAGCATCGTGACATGAGTGAATATTGTGGCGCATCAGTGGCATGATTCAGTGTGACATACACGATTGTGGCATGCTGACCGTGTATGATCACGGGTATGCATTCCCTTGACAAGCATGATGGTGCGTTTCGTACAATTGTAAGCCTAGCCTGGCCGTGGAGCCTGGCGCAGACTAGTCCCGTATGTACGAGTGATAAACACGTAATAACTTAAATGCTTCTCCACACCTTGTCTGTAAATGCTATGAACTTGACCGACACATATAATATCCTCACCCGTGAAGATATCTATGATTCTTCACTAATTTCAACTTCGTTCAACCGTTTGCTGACGGTCTCGTCCAGGGCGCCATGTTTGTTCGAAAATAATCACCCGAATTTGCGGCGTTTCTTGATTGCTATTAGTTTCACCGCCGAAAAAGAGTATCATTTTCTCACTCTTTTATAGTCTAAAACCCGCGTCGATAAGAGTTCAGAGTGGGCTTCACTCCGAAGAAGATGGCATTTTGAGCCACTCGGTAAAGAAGAGTGAGCTCTGTTAAACAACCCTGCGAGTGACGGTGTCGTGTTGCTTTCTCGCTCTTTTAGATCTAAACTCCACTCGATTAGAGTTATTTACAATAAACTCGAATCAGAGTGATTTTTCACATATTTCATTTTAAGAGAGTTAATAAAAAAAAACGGAATAAATACGTGGAATACATCCCTATATATCCGCTTAACTCGTCCAATAATATTTCCAAGTCATACCTCCAGACATATCCTATTTACACAGCATGGTTTGGCCTTCTGAATACGTAAAATCTTCTTGTTTTTTTATGCCAGTTCATCATTAACTGATTTATGATTTTTTCTTCCGCGAAAAATTTTCTGTTCTCTATCTTCCTTCAAGCTGGATATTGTTCACCAATTAGGTAGGGGTAGAGGCTTCCAAAATCCAGCAAAACACGTAACATACCCCATATCCCCACAGCTGAGGATTCGGGTGTAACCCTCTTGTGTTTTTAGTGTGGAGGCAAGTGTTTTTTCTCTTACTTCTGTCTCTTGGTCACAATACAATGTATGTTGAAATTTCTACTAAATTTCTAATTTGGTAAATTTGACGTAATATCATAGGTTGGGTTTTTCACACATGGTTTTAGAATGTTCTCTATTGTATCTGTATTTATCGTTTGATAAATTGATATAAGTGCTTTGTTTCTATTGAAGCGCTAGGGGCCTCTGCTTGGCGCTATAAGGGTCCAGAAATGTTATATTATTTGCTATCATGTTCGTTAGGGGGAAATTGCTTTTGTTATTCACTCATGATTTGGCGTTAGTGCGAAATACCTCCCCCCTACACACATGCCAACGCCTCCCTTTGCGGTTTATTCCGTGTTTTGATTCCAAAGAATATGAATAATTACTACTTACCAAATGAAGGATAAAACCCCCCCTAAATACCAAAAGAATATGGATATTAATTAATTTAAATTAACTTATAAGAGCTCATTATAACCTAATGAATATTTAAACTTCTCCCTTAACTTCATTTTAGAGTTATTTTAATTATTATTATTATTATTGCCTAGGTTTAATTTGTGTCAGCTTCATGGGCATGCTGCATAAATATATAACTTGTTCAATATTCTACAAGCTGGTTGAACAATCCATTTCTGGGACAATAAATTGACGCCCGAGTTCAAGCGTCAACATGTTGTGTGCGTGTAAGGTAAACTCTACGAATACGTGCTCGAGTAAGTATGCTGCGCGTAAATGTGTGATTTTACTTTAAAGGATGCTAACACGGAACTTTGGGTTCCACGTACACATTTCTTGACATTTAATGTCATTGGTATATTTGTTAGATCACTTCCGGAGATAACTTTAACAAACATACGAAGGAATGGTCAAGCATTTGGATGGTTTAATGTTTTCAGATTAGCTAGCTGGTCGTTGAGCACAAGGCGTTCCGCTGGCCGCGAAGGTCATACTAAATGGATTCGCCATTTCAACTTCAACATCTACACATTTTTTAACAATTCTGAAAAAAAATTCAATTTTGTGTGCACCTTTGGCAACAGAGAGAGAGAATACAGGGTCTTTTATCATGCACTATATACAGGATGGAGTAAACAGATACGTTAACGAGAATACGTCTTGACGGAGTTTCTATTACATGAAAATACGAAGGTGATGATAATTGTCTTTTTGATAAAAAACTCTGAACAAAACATTCACTGCAAGAATTTATTCCCCGAAATTAACCTAAAGTCTTATTGAGAGCTATACTATAACGCTTTTAAACAATGTCATATGTCCATTCAATCCTTGATTCTATTTAGGGGTTCATTCAAAGATTTTTGGGTATTGAAGTTGTTTATGCCCTCGGGCTTGTTAACCGTACTTTGTGCTAACTAGTACAAATTAAATTATTCATAATAAAATTCAGCTGATATGGCATGGTTTTTGACCACTTTCGGCGTTTGTCAACAACACAGCCTGTGGCAGCCATGTATACTCGCGTTTTTTATCATGGTCACGAACGTGACGCGTATTGACCACTCGCGTACGCCGCTAGAAAGCGAGGTGAACATGAACCGCCAAAATTAATATATCCTTGAGCGTATTCCTCGTTGTGAGTCAACTTGGTCTTTACGAACACTGGCGATTTAACCTCTAATTTAATAATATTAAAGGTCAAGATTTTGTTACAACTCTCCATCTAATCGTCCACAGTATTAGTTTTAATTTTTTTTCTGATATTCATTCGCGATTTTCGGAAAAGAAATTACCCTGTTTGTACCAATGAGATTTACCTTGTTCAACTTTTTCCATGACATATATTTTTTTTCGGTACGCTGGTGGTTTGCTTTTTTTTTTTCAAAATGATAAGTATTTTTTTCTTCTAATACTAAAGCGCCAGCAGAATGCATTGATTAACGGCAAATAGAAGGATTAAAGCTAGCACATTGTGCAACTAAGCTACATTTCGTATTCTAGGAGGTATTTAAACTGAAACCTATTACCAAATATTGTTTCAATTCATCGCTGTGCATTTATTTACAATGAAGAATTTGTATCCATCAAATTGCTATTCTATGCTGCTAAGCATTTCAGAAACAGGTCAAGAGGAAACAAAACATGATTCACAAAGCACACAGAGGCCATCAATCATCAATTGAAAAGAAAAGCCCTTGAGTGTCACTTGTGAACATAACTGTCATTGACGGTAGATGTATATGGTGCAGCTGATTTAATCATGTCGAAACAGCTGCTCAACAGGACGACCGGGGAAGCGGCGACGAAAACTACATTATGCCCTAGAATAATCCGCAGATTTTGCTGATACGACATTTAACCCTCGTCTACCGACGGGGGGGGGGGGGGGGGTTTACCACCCCCCTTCAATGTTTATTTTTTGTGCCAAATTATTTAATGTATTCGTCAATTGACTGTTTTCCGCTCCTTTCATCCCCTGGTATAGGTAATATACAGGTGACCCAAGTGATAGATGGGGGGGGGGGCACCCCCTTCGGAAGAGAAGTACCAACAGGCCCGTAACACAGGAACATCACAGAACCTTGATTTTGGTACCAATAATAGCTATGGTCCTTCATCCCGTGATACCAAAATTAGTACCAACATGCCTAGATTTACATCAATGATTCATAAAATTCGCATGTCAGCAAAACTGCCATTTCCATCGCCACACACAGTGAAAATTTCAATTTTTCGCCAAAAGTTAGGAAAATCAGAATTTCATGACTCTCACTCTTTGATGGGAAAATTATAGTTTATATAATGACAACAGTTTAGAGCTATAATAAGTTTTTTGAGTCGCTAAACTTGCGAAATATCATTTTTCCACCCTATATTTCAGTATTTTCGTACTTTCCTCACATAGACGTCATGGTGACGTCATAATGGGTGAGTTGGTACTTATTTTTGGGTACCAATGGAAAGAAAGAAACTCTAAGCTACATTTTGGTACCAAAATTTACAGAATCGGATGTTCAGTAACGAAAATCACAGTGTGGGGGTAACCACCCCCCCCCCCCTTCGAGAGTTTTGTTACAAAAATTGCTCAGTGTAGACGAGGTAAAATGATGAAACTTTGGAATTGGGTACTTTAGGTGACGCATGATCGAACTAATTCTGCAATTCTGGAGTAATCATGCTACATAATTTTCCCCAAATTTTTCAGGGATGTTGGCTCTGTCCTTTAACTAGCCGATAAATATCATCAACATCTGGCTCGCCACTACAGAGCCCAACATAGTCTCGTGAATGGGAACTATAACTAAGGGATCACTATCGTATGCTTAGATAAAACTAAGCATAGCACGGATATAAGTGTACATCATATTTATACTACCATTCATTCGATCCCCGTTATAGCATGCTTAAAGCTTGCTAGGCATCAGTAATGATCACCATAAGTTATGCGGGATTATTCAGGTGATAAGAATTTCTTTGTTTGAGTTATTCTCATTGACAATTGCTAGCAATGGGCATTCCCCAGTGTTTGACCGTTAAACAACAGGATGTATTGGAATGTTAGAGCATGCTTATCATAACATGAAGTAATTACGAGAACAGAAAGAGATAGAAATACTGTTAGAATGTGGTGGACCCACTTCTTGGTTTTTTTTAGTTACACTCCTTGACAGTGCTAGCAATGGGCATCCCAAGTGTTGACAGTAAAGGGGTTTCTTGGAATGCGTATCATACATGAACGCTTATCCTAACATGAAGAAATAACGAGAACGAAAGAGATAGAAAGACTATTAGAATGTGGTGACCCCACTTTGTCAGACAGAAGTGTGAATGGTTCAAGTCTCTGAATGCGCTGTAGAACAATGAAGTCCAATAAACTGATAACCCCCATCAGGATTCCACTAAATCTCAACACCTTCAATGTCGCCTAGGATAACGTCTTGTTTACCGATGAACTCCAATGATGGCCGCGTCAGAGTCCTCATGTTGCTTGCGCGTGATAAGTTCCTTGACATTGCATTCAGATAAAAGATACTACAGTGAAGGATCGTTGATGGATTGGATTGGTATCATACGGAAAGGACACACAAGGCTCATATAACTGGATGTACATTAACTTCGAAATGTTTGCATCGATGAAGTTTTTGGCAACCTCTCGATTTCTTCCAGCAATAAACGGAGAAAAAAGAAAACGTCTTCCAGAAGAATTCCATACCACATACACCAAGAATACCTACTAACCCTTTGGTTGACCTACACATAGTTTTTCTCCCATAGCCAGTCACAAGATACTTTCCCGATTGAAAACGTCCCTTTGGCCACTTTGGGCATTTGGTGGACCCGTCGACGCGCCCATCTGCAGAACTTGTATCCATTTCCCCCAGGAAAACGTCAGGACTAATAAGACACCACAAAGAGTGGGTGAGAATTCCCCTTACTGCTGTGCAAAAGCTTCAGCTCAGCAAAGGTTTTATTGCAGTACTATTTTCTTTGTGTTCATTTTTTAAAATAAAAAAAGTGGAACGTCACCATTTCCCCTGTTGTAGGTAAGGTCGTCAAAATTGGAGGGGGTAGGGGTTAGTGAACCTTTGAAAATGTTCGTATTGTTCTGTTAAAGGATAACAGGCAACAAGTCTTTGGATTTTTATGTTTTTTGGATAAAAATTGAAAATCGACCTATTTCCAGCTAATATAAGGAAATTTGGAAGGTCCTGTGGTTATAACGTCAACGGACAGCTATAGTGCCCCTTTCCACAATTGTCAATTTCCAAAGACACCCATGTAGAAATTAGGAAAAAAATCATGTTTCACCCCCAAAAGGTTGGAATACCCAATTTTCATGCGATTTTGGCTCTACTTGAGGGAATGACTATTTTTATATCAGATCGTTTCTAGAGCTCTAACAAGAGTTTGAGTCAATAAAATTGGCGAATTTCTTAGCTAATGACGTCATAGTGATGTTCTTTTTGATACAACTGGAACGCGAAACTAAATTTATAGAATAGGAATCTGAGTTCAGTAGGAAATTAAGAAAAAAAAAAAAAAAAAACAGGATGGCACCCCCTCCCTTTCCGGATTTTGTTCAAACAATGGATTCAAAGGTAGACAGGGTTAACAGTGCAGCATCACTACCAAAATACATCATCTACAGCACAGTTCCATTTTTGGGGGGACACACTGTACTTGAGAGACACTGAGAGAAAGTGACAGTGGACTTCACCAACTGTTTATTTACATATTCCATATTTAAAGACGACACCAAGATCTGGCTCCTCTTTGTATACATGTGAAATATTACTTTTGAATTACCTTCGGATACCAAACGAGTTCTAACGGGAGCTTATACTTCAACCGTAATTCTGATTTTTCTGCAACGCTCGTGTTTGAAATACCGCATAACACGTCGTTAGTTATATAAATACCTTAATACATGAGATTCAGATGCTGTTTATTTACAAAATTAACATAATTATAGGTAGCCACGTTGCACCCACTGGCCACGCCTTTTTGCGAAAATGGACTGCAATTCAGCATGTGTATGAAAATTATGGTCACAGTTACTCTCTAAATGTAAAAGAGCGAAAAATCACTCTTTTCAAGGAGTGACTCTATGGACCAGTCTGTGTTGGAGTTAAATTTTCCCTCTTTTGAGAATGAATGCTGTCAATTCTTCACTCTTATGAGAGTGAAACACATCGACGAAAATACTCAAACAAAATTCCGCCGTTTAAGGAGTAAAATGTAACTCCAACAAAGACTGGTCCTTTTTTGAGGAAATTTTTTTTTTTTTTTGGTTTTTTTTTGGTTTTTTTTTTTTTTTTTTTTTGAAGAAAAGTGTATTTTCACTCTTTACCTTTAGATAGTCAAATCCCTAGAATGTCGCTCACCGTCAGGTGGAATTGTCAAAGTGAAACTCTATGTTTTTCTGATAATATTTATTGTAATTTTGTATTAGTGGTTTCTAACACCAACACTACCACATTACTGAATAAACATTGAACATAGAGGGAGAAAATGCAATACTTCAGATTTGGATCTTTTTGGACTTAAATTATCCTAATCTGTTTAGCAAACAGTTCAGTTGTAGGTAAAACAATACCGTTGAGATACCGCTAACACTATGAGATTAATAAATCAAATTTAAGGCTCGTATTTATGCATTAAGTACGCTGGCGACATTGAGATGCGCAAGTAGTGGGTGTTTAGGCAATATCAAGCATGAAAATAATTTAAATTTTAATCATTCCTGACATCGGCCTGAGTTGACGTGATCTTGCCATATTACAGTTAGATTTTAAGCAGTCCTGAAAACAAAGAGACCTATGCAATGCATATCAACTAAATCTAACCACATAGCAATAGAAAATATATAACCAAATCTTATAGACCCATTTCTCATTAAATTGGCGTATAGGGTCAATGAACTGTGAACATAATATATAGAAATCAGACATTCCAAGCTTAAGTATTAAAATCATTTCATAGTACAACGGTCGAAGTTGCAACCCAAAATATCAAACCTAATGGGGGGACACACACATTTTCATTTTGATGCACTTTTTATGCTACACGGTGTGCGAAAGCGCTACATTGTGTTTGGCTACCTCAATTTGCCTCCATTCGACACCGATAGAAGACAAGAAATCAATTGGTGGCATTTTAGGGCACAATAAGCCGGCACTGCTAGACTGTATGCCATTAAATGTCTCACCGCGGCTTGTTTTTTTCTTTATTTAATAATCTTAAAAAGAGCGTGTTCGTATGGTCCTTGTATAACCTTTGGTGTCTTGTTTTCCACAATACATACTTTGCCCTCTTGAATAGGCGTTTACGCGAAATGGTTTGGTGACACATTAATTACAAATGGAATCGGGTTCCAGCTTAGATGCTTCTACGCTACACGTTTGGCGTTACAGAAAGTAATGCTCCGTTTTTGATAATTACGAAAATATATATAGAAACCACTTGATGGGGTATCCACTCCCCTTTCGTACGAGAGTTAGCACATCATCTATCAACGATATTTATATATCAACATGTGTTGTGCAATTAGACAATTTCACTTATGCATGTGGCTTTAAAAGGTGCCAGAAATGAGATGATAAACCTACTCCAAATCTTTTTCGGACATTTCCATTCCAATAAACAGGGCCAGAAAAAAAATACACTAACAGGGACATCGTTAGTAAAACTATGAGTTTTCAGTCAGTGTCAATGAATAGATTCACACCAGTCACCATGGAATTTGTATTAACCTCTGAAAAATCAATAGTTTCACGAATAATGTCCACAGCACCCAAATATTGAATGCCGTTTTGTCCCTCTTTGTAGACTTGATGCAAACCACATCAATGCTCTTTGCCCATTCCGGGACCTGTAAGGCGTGAGGGAACCTGTTTGCACTAATTCTTCTGAAGGAAGGAAACTTGTTTGCACCTAATCTTCAAGATGCTTCTTCGCACGTGCAGCCTTAAAAATGTTGAAGTGCACCCTTTTGAGACACATGATGTTTCAAGTGCAGCAGGCTACTGCCCGTTATTCCATTCACGTTTTTTATGAGGCGATTAAGCATTGAGCATATTAGGTCCGAATTCTGAGATGATGAAAAACCTACTCCAAATCTTTTCGTAACATTCCATTCCAATAAACATTGCCAAAAAAGAAACACTAACAGTGACATCATTAGTGAAACTTTGATTTTCAGTCAGTGTCATGAATTTAGATTCACACCAGTCACCTGGATATTTCTATTACTCTCTGAAAAATCAATAGTTGTCACGAATTGATGTCATCAGCAACCCAAATATGGAATGCCTTGTTGTCCCTCTTTGTAGCTTGATACAAACCACATCAATTCTATTTCATGTCCTGGGACCTTTAACGGCGGAGGGAACTTTTTGGCACATAATCTTCTGAGGAAACTTGTTTCATATCTTCAAGTGCTTCTCGACACGTGGCCATCTTAAAATTTGAAGTGCACACATTTTGAGACATATTTTCAAGTGCATCAGGTACTGCCCGTAATTCCATTCACGTTTTTTGAGAATTACGCATTGATCTATCACGTCTGATGTCTTTTTCACATGCAGGTGTCACGGTACCCCAGCTTGTGCCTGAATGGAAATAGATTGAGTGTGAAAAGTCTTCCACACATCTAATCATTTATTATGCACAAAACTAAATACAAAACGTTGTTGATACCTGACTTGAATGCTTGTTCCACTAGCTACATCTTTTTTTTTTCTTCAAATTTTATTATGAATATTTCAACTACGGACGCACACAGGATTGTTTTTCTCTAATGCAGATTTTACGCAGAACTCTCGGGAGGGGGGTTCGGACATTCACCTTAACACTAGCACAGTAATCAAGTCGGCATCGAACCCTTCAAGACTTGAGTGGCTATTCCTTATTACACATACTCAGCGGTAAAGGGTGCTCTTACGGCACATCGGAACAAAGACTTGACCAAAGGCTATCTGGTCACAAAACACCGAAATCCAAACGACCCTTATTGAATTTATCAATATTTTTGCAGCGGAGTTAATCCCTAAACCCTGACCAATTTATGAAATAATAATTTATCAACATTGTCCTGATTTGCTATTTGGAACAAATGAATAATTTTGTGTTATCCTTTTATTTAATTTTTCCCTTCAGACCATTGTCCCAAATTTCCACCAGAAAATACGTCATTTCTATACAATGTGAGGACTCAACCTCCATGTCCATTGTTGTAGGGTCTGTAGCTCCTCAAGAACCATTAGAATAAGCTTGTTTCTTTCACTATTAAAGCTCTTAAAGGATTTAATTATACTTATAGTCCCAGGGGGATGTTTCCTTGGTCATTTTACATTAACTGGCGAGATTTTGATCTCAATCACATGACTTCCTTATGCCAATTTTATGCGTTTAATCAAAATAGCAAACATCCATAACCATAGCGTTCTACGCTATCGTAATAGATGTAACTATAACATGATTACAACATTTATTATGGACGTCTGAAGTGTTCGCGTCAAATGTATGTCCATATTTCCAAATTCTCCCTCTCCCCTACTTTCCGAATGCAACACAGATCAGCCATAAACCTGATGAAATTAGTATTACTTCGACTTAAATTTTCTACAAGCGCCCACCTTCGATGCCCCCGTGCCAATTTCCTTTCCCATTTTCAAATAGTATTGTTTTGAGACCTACTATCTTGCGCATCTCAAGCGAATTTGTTCTGGGTTATGTTAAAGGCTGTTAATCATATATTCCTGCTCTTCAAAGATGTCCAACCAGCGAGTTTTACCACTGTTTGTTACGATATTCAGGGAATAGTAAGGTCAGAAATACCCTTAAGACACAAGACATGACTTTGTTCAACGCCGAAACCCGTAGACGCCGAAAATTCCAAAATGGTCGCTTACACAATATATCTGTGAGACCTTTTTTCAGTGAAAATCTTTTCTTTGAAGCAATCACGAAGATAACGTTGTCTTGCAGGTCGAGACGACAAGGATCTGTTTGTCTGCTGATGGAGTAAAATGCCACAGCAGTGGAAAGTAATAGTCAGGGGAGCAATATTTTACTCTGTTCACAAAACATAGCTCTTGAAACAGCCGGCTTGAACAGTTTCAATGCTTCAATGTCTGTTTTCACGTAGAATCATAATAATACATTTCTTAATAATGCTACATTCTCAAGAGTTAAAGTTGACATAATGATCGATTTTCACGAAACGTGCATTTCCAGATATTTTGTGTCTTTGGTTAATAAAACTTTAAAACAATGCTTTATTGGAACAAAACGGTAATATTTTGATAGGAGCCGTTGAGCTGCATTTGGGCATATATAGTTTGCCATGCTTTCCATTATCTTTTCTATGAGATATTTGCCTTAACACATCGAAAAATAGGCGAAAATTGATGTCCAAAACACAACATCGAAATTATAAAAAAGTTGAAAAAATACTTAGCAGCTTGAATTCTTCCGAATATCAATGTTTCTTATTGCCAAGCATGTGTAGAAATTATGTAATGATGTTTTTCCTTGTATTCTCAATTTATTTTTATATTTTTGAAATACAAACATAATGTCCGTGTAAACCTTGTCTATTACGTTATCCTTCATAAAGCAGTTGCTAAGGTTGGTAAAACCTCTACTAAAATATTCACTGTACATCTTATTTCAAGGTAAACATAATGTGGCAGTTCGAAATAGTGTTTTCTTCAGCTCACAATGACTATTAAAAAGTCTAAGAAATGTTGAACTGTTTAAAAAATGCGACCTTTTTAAAGAAGTGTATTACGTTATCCACATTTCTCAGCAACCAAACAAGCTATTTTTAAATATTGATCAAGAGTGGCATAGACACTCATTTTCCGACCACAGAAATCATATAAACTTTCAATCAGATACATCTTATTCAATGGGAGATGTGAAAAATGGTCAAAAATGTTTACTACGTTATTGTGTATTACGTTATCGTTTATTACGTTGAATGCGTTTTTGTTTACATCATCAACCATAATTTGGCCAAGGAATGATATGGTTTCAATTAATTGTATCTTTAGAATAAATTATTAAAAGGTATCTTAATTTTGTTTATTATAAGGTCTAATTTTCAGGCAGAATTTCATACTCAAGGATAACGTAATAAACTAAACAAAGTGGAGCATATTTCTTGAGTTCAATTAGCTACTCAAACTTTAACTTTGTACAAATAAAAATTGTTCCCAGCAACGTCTCTGATAATGTCATCAGTTGGCATATTTTCTTGCTTTGAAATTTTGATAACGTAATAAACCCTATTCTTTTGCTGTACAAAATGTTTGTGTGCATACTATGCCGAAACGTAAGAAGTGTTGTTGACAATATTATTTTTCCCGTAATAGGTATTGAATACTGAAATGTTTAAAACATAAAACATACAATTTTGAGAAATTTTTTTTTGGGTGTGTCTTACCTCCAAAATGCACCGTTTTCGTGAAAATCAACCATATATAAATAACTGATTGTGGCTATTTTGCTCAAAATAACATTAAGTTGATATTTGCATATCGTCGGGTGTATTACATAGTGACGGATGTTGAAATTTTATCATTTTTTCGAAATTAAGGGAAATGGTACTAAATACCAAAATCTTCAAACATGCCAAGTGCCGAACCTTGCAAGCACTTCATTAATTAATAATCTTAATTAGAAATTTGGCAATTTTGACGAATGTTGCATAACAGAGACTTTGGTGTATTACATAGTGACGGATGTTGAACCCTCTGTCAACGAAGTGTATACTTGATTTTCCACCAAGGCTTTTTAAATACTTTTGTTAGTAAATATTCTCATCTTAAGTAACTGACACAAGCAAATATGTAATTAATTAAACTCGATATTTGTAGAAATTTATATTTACAGTTCAAAGCGGTGAATCTCGGCAATCCAAAACACATCCGTCATTATGTAATAAACCAAATTGAGCAGATTCGCGATGACGGACGTTGGTTTGACGGATGTTCAGCAAACGCCGATTGTCGTTTTCCATAATGACGGATGCTGAATAACGCTTTAGTATAGGGAAAATTCAACATCCGTCACTATGTCATGAACATAATCGCCGATTTTCGTATTTTTTGGTGTGACGGATATGATGGTTAACTTTTCCAATGTATTACATCCATTTTATCAAGTAAGAATTCATGAATATTAGCTAAAATAAATTTCCAGTTGTTTATTTCGTTTCTTAATCGGATTTGATTGTTTGAATCGTATGTGGGGATGTGTACGGACCTTCTAGAGTTCGCGATTTTTCAAATGCGATTTTCTCAGAAACAAAAATTCGTATTTTGTTTAACATCCGTCACTATGTAATACACCCGACGATATCTTAAAAAAATTGACGCTTGAACTCACTTCCCCACCCTCCGTTCCCCCAGACACCTCGTATGACATTCCACCTGAAGGGTGGACGTTGAAACAACGCCATATTGAACTCGGACACTAAAAGTCAATCCAACAGATAGATAAAGTCTAAAAAATCCTGACATCTAACATGGTCTACCGGCAATTGAAAGGGACAAATTGTAATGGATTCTTTATTAACGAAGGTAAAAGAAGTCGTCCTCCTTTTTTTTTTACTGAAGTCCTGTATCCGCCACAGATTGTGTCTATTTTTCAATATGTCGTTTGATCTTTGTCTTTGCTTTTGCATTTTCGTCTAAGAGGCGCTCCGTATTTGCTGACTGACCTTTTTGTCTAAACATAATTGAATTCACAACGGACATGCACAAAATAACATGTTTTGCGTAGAATTGATTTGGGAGTTCACGACTCAAGTGGGAGAATTAAAGATAGTTTTCGCCCATGTTTTCCAGTTCTGCTTGCCTTGCTCTCCACACCCATTCAAGATCTAAATAACTTGAATTCAGCAGAACTAAAATAAACCTTTCGTATTGATATATCTACGGGGCGGCTAGACGAAATCAGGTTAGTATGTAGATTTTGTCTTCAATATTTTCCCGTGGGGCATTTGCCCTTTAATTGGCTTAGTGTAAAAAGCAAAAGTGGCGAAAGCGGAAGTGAAAGAGAAAGCTGAATAAGTTTTTATGTGTGCGCACCTGCGTTTGTGAACGTTAATGAGTATTTGTTTACTTTCAACAAGTGTTTATGTACGTGCTTTTGCGTTCGTAATTTTATGGTATTAACGTGTTATAGTGGAGCGGTTTGGACTGCAAAATTGTCGACAACCCCTCCCCTCGGTACAACAAAACGCAATCACTTCTATTCGAAAGATAATAATAAATAATTAAAAAAAAATGATGGTTGTGGTAAAAAACTTTGGTGGCAGGGGTGTTTTTTGGGTTAAAAAATCAGGTTTTGAGCTAAAAACTTAAGAAAATCAAGATTTATTAACTTCTTAGCAAAACAAATTTTAATCATGATGCAATACTATCAATCTCTGACATTTATATTATAGATTTCTGTGTTATACAATATATAAAGGGTCTAGAATTTTAGCCCCAAATCACTTTTTTTCCTAAAAAATCATCCTTTTTATCACATGTCACCACAACGAGTATTGCCTGATCCCTTTATGCAATGTATAAAACCTATATCAATAACAAAAAGGATACCATAAAAATAAGAAAAACATCGCTTAATTTGCAGCCCAAAATGCAATTTCGGCCTAGAAATCATCCCTGTCACCCACCAAATAATTCAACCACAACCAGCATTTTCTTAAATCTCATATATTTATCCTTCAAATAAAGGTGTTTTGTTTTGTTGTACCGATGGAGGGTACCTCGCAAACTAGAGCACTTTTCAAAGCTCGGCCCTCCGTTATTAAGTGTTTGCAGCTATATGCCTGTTTCTTCGGCAAATACTGGTCTTGCATATCATACCTTGCAAACGCAAATTCGCACTGCAAAAACTTCCAAAAGAGTGTGCAACGACCCGTACTCAAAAACACCTTTAAAAACGCAAGTGCAATCCTTTTTACACTACACTTCGCATCCCTCTTTGCATACATTCTTTTCTTTTGATTTTTACCTTCCGTTTTCGCTTCCGCTTCGCCACCTTTTACGCGTTTTGCGTTAAGCCTTGTAAGTCGTGTGTTCCAAGAAAATAAAACAACTACCAGCAACACCCCAGCAAAGCTGTAGTGGACCACGGCAGCACTGATAAATCCAGGAGTGCACTGGTTTGGGGTGTATAATAATTTAATAGGGCTGTTTGATATTAGAGTCTATCGGTGCGCATGGCTACAGAGCCTACTCTGTAGCCAAGGGCCGCGTATGTTCAAGAGTATTATGTTTGATAGAGATTACTTTTTCAGGGCAGTTTTTTCTGGATTTTGGTTATGCACAGGTATTTTAACAGAAGTAATGATATGTGGAACTTCATATTTTTTTCTTTACTTTATCCTGATATTACTAAGATCTTTTGAACAAGGATTTAAGAAGATGATTTTTTTTAATGTCACTGGGACCGAGACTGCCATAGTAAAATGCATGTAGCATTTCACAAATTACGTTTGGAACTCCCCAATGCCCAATCGAGCAGATCGTGTCCACCCTCCCTGTACAAACCACATGTATAGTCTTATATCTTGATATCTTGATCGATTACGCTGTGGACAACATAGATACAGAATGCTTGCTGCTTTGCCGTATTGTTAGTTATAACGGTACGAGATGAATAGTTTGGTGTCAACGTGTCAGGTACCAGGTCACGTGTCAGTATCATATATCAGTTTGCTCTTCGGGGGCGACCGATATGTATAAATCCGACTATGTTAAATCAGGATCTGTACATGACCCTCTACCCCAAGTGCTTTATTTTTTTCAAAACACCGTTTATTATGTCTAAAACAGTACAAAATTTACCTTTTCCCTACTGATTCAAAAACCGACGTACGATGACGATAATCTTTTTTTTCCAATGTACGGATACGTCGTCATTTTTACCTGACATGGGTCCCCCCGAAGCAAAATAATAACCCCAATCATGCCGGACGTCATCAATCTTGATTTTTTCCAAAAATTGGCTGTTATCCCCATAATAAAATTCTTTTTAAGTTCACCAGCTGTTATTTTCCTTTAATAATTAATATTCAAATTGCTCCCCGCAGAATGTGAAAAAGATAGGGTCCATATCTACAACTGAAAACTGTCCAGCCGGCTAAATACCCTGACGTGTACTGAATGAGCAGACGGAACCCCGTGTTAGTTTCAGCAGGCTACAGCCACTTGCGCGCGGCTTCGGGGGTTATTCGTCAGCTGAGTACAACGGTCTACTTTAAGAAAATCGCTCTCAATTCTAGGGCTTCCTGACTGGGCTGTGTGGGGGGGTCTAGCAAAGAAAATATTCAAATTTACTAAAAATTATCCAAATGAAATCGCTTTTATTTTAAAATATAACATAGGTCCTAGATTGTTAAACTTTTTTCCAAATTTTGACTAAAAAAGAAAGAAAAGAAAACAAGTTGCGATCTTTCAATCGTGAGTGCTACATCAGCTATTCTTGATCACTTAAAAGCACGTGGTAGGAAAGACATCTACAGATGAATTATTAATTGACAACAACAAACTCCAAATTTGAAGCTATCTTTAATCCTAATTTACTAGAAAATTGTTTTGGGGGCACAAAGTATTGATTAATTCCGATATAGGACGCAGACCCCAATTATTTTGTTAAGGAAATTGCTTTGCAACTATTTATCGCCTATAAAAAGTGAAAATGTAGTTTATTGCGAAAAACAATGTGTGTTTGTGTGGTGTGTGTGATGAAGTGGTGTTTGGGGGGGGGGGGGCGCCGAACAATGTTTTTAACCACAAATTGATCTTGTCTTTAGATATACTAATTTATTACAATTGAAAACCACTGTTTATCCCACTGAAACAATTGAAACTGAAATCAATATTTTCAATAACATAGCTTTTTCACAAGAAAAATCGCTCGTGCACATTGTTTGTTTTCCCTATTATTTTTTGTTTTGAGGCACATTTTGTGTACTCTAGCGGATCGTAGCGTGCGCAGTAGTTTTCAACCTCTTTGTCAGGTTACACAACAATGTTGTGTATATCTGTATGTTTTAAATGGTTTACGTTTAAAAGGTATCACTTAGTTCCTAGTTGAAAATATTTACCCTAATGTACGAAAAGCAATGAAAATAGTGTATTGCTGTGAACAATGTCAAGTTACTATTAAAAAAAGTATATATGCTAAGTGTGTTCTACAACCTGGATTAAACGAGCATTGAAGGTTGATCAATAACTAAAGAGCACTGAAACACAAATTATTGAAAAACAACACAGAAAGATAATGGAGAAGAACAAGCGTACTATGATACCAGTTATTAATTGTGTTGGTTTTATCCACAAAATAGCTACAGTCAGCTGCCGTATATGATAGCTTAGTATCATAGCTTGCCATTAGGCATCGTGCGTAAGTCATCCACATTACTCTCAAATCTCATTTCCTTTTGTCTGAAAATTGTGAAGTGTTGAATTACTTATATCGTAATGTACAGTCTTAGCACTGATTAAACAGGTAAAACTTTGCGACCTCATTTCTTACAGTTCGGACCAATCAACTCTGTTCCAGGAAGGGCAAACTAATGAATCTATGACCAGCCAGAAAACAGCAGTTCGAAGGTTGATGGCACATAATTCTCAAGGAGAGAGGAAGGCAGATAACTTTATCGGCGGTGGGTTTACTCTGGAAAGCTCCTTTCTTTGGGAGATTCAATGTTCACAATCTTGCCAAAATGGCAGAACTATGTTACATACCATAAAGATTATCTGTAGTCAAATAAAAATAGGCCGATTGTCTTCATTGAAAAATTGAGTTCACCATGCTACGGGTGTTGTGGGCATTTACATGCAATATTTTGGAAATTTTGATTATTTGATAGAACAAGGGATGATGTACGTAGACTACAGTAAGCTACAATAATGGAAAAAAACGTTTTGGAACACTTTAACAACCTGTCTTCCCTTGGTACCATGTTGTCGCATCCTTGTTGGACCTCCAACATTGGTTATGGGTGTGGGTTAGGGAGGGGATATTCAGTGGGTTCAAGCTTTTGAATGCATACCGTGCTAAGGATGGCATAATTGACTTAGTGTCCCCACCCCATTTTTGTGATTACACATGTGGGGACACATTTTCTAGGATTTATTTTGAGCTATATTTCAAGCATGTGGAAATTGATTTTTTTTTTTCTATTTTGAGCTCGGTATTTGGATCAGTTTTTGTCAAACAATTCCCAATATGCTTTTAAAGGCACTTAAGACTCATTGATATTCTCGCAGTGCAGTGGGTTTGCTTGCCACTATATCGTCACTTTAAGTACCTTTCAAGCAGCAATGCAATTGAGGTAAAAGTGGCAACTGCAGATTTTGTAGCTGAGTTAATCAGGTTTGTAGTACTGTGTGGGGCTTATGCACGTTGGACTAACTATGCGGTAGTTTTGAGGTTATACTGCAAGCCACAAAAATTAAAGGTAGTATGCACGATCTGTCTACTGTTTGAGTAGCTACAGATTACCCTCAAAGCTACTACAATTATTTTCTTGCAGTAGCTACAGAGTAGCTGTGATATGATAGCTTAATAGTCAGTCATAGGAATGGGCTGTGTAAGTTTTTTATATCATATAACAAGCAATGCTGTAATAGATTGCTTTTTTGTATCACCTTTTTGGATACTCCTATCAGTCCAGTTTTTTGGGTTTTTTTTTGGGGGGTTTTGTTCATTTGAAAGGTTTTTTAAGTCCAATTGCTACAAACTTGCATCATAGATGCAACATGAGAACCTTTTTTACAAATGAGGTTAGAGGTCATTGTAACCAAGGTTCAAATGTAATGTGAGGTGAAGTTATAGAAAATTGGACTTCTTAAATGTGCTGGTCCTTATGTCTATTGTGTCTTCCTTATTGAGAGTCTTGCATTTGCACATAGGCCCCATCAAAGCTATCGTGGGGAACAAACGTGTTTGATTGGTAGAAGCAATAATGCAATTGCAAAGCCCTATTCAATTACGGTGCTAATACTGATTGTTAACCATTAATTAAAACGGCAGTTTTTGTGTCGCCTGCTTGAAAAGCAGGAAGACACATCGAGATCACTTAGTCCACTGTTGTTGTGATGGCTGTTGTTGAGGATGTTGTTGTTGATGGCTGCTTGTTTTTAACCCTTGTGCTTAGCACCAGGGTTATAGCTATGATGCACGAGGAAATGTTAGTCCCACAATTTGTGGGTTTTGTAATATCGGGGGCTACATTTCTTATCGTTATGGTGACGCGAACATTGGGAACGGGGTAGCGGGAGAGGCCCGACCGAGTCAGGGACGTATAGAAGCGATCTCCAAAATCGGGGTGTAATTTGTCCGTTTCGCGAGCATTTTTTACACTCAAAGTCCAGAAATTTTAGCTTGAAAATCATCGGCCTTGTGTGACATTTTCTATGGTGGATGGCGAAGGTATACCATTGAGGCAAAGTATTTACAGTTGCAAATCTATGCTCAAAGTAAAGGGCCTTTTGATCATCTGGTATATGTCTTTCAAGTTAAACATTTCACTAATTAGCATTGAAAGATTTACTACCACCTTTTAGCACTTTAGGCATTTGACCTTACTAAACGTCCATGGTTCACACTCACTCGACCTCTGGAAGAGGAATATTTGAACGTTACGCCTTTGAATAGGAAGTGACACCCCCCCCCCACCACGGGGTAGGAGACCAGTGTTTACCATTTTACAAAAGTCAATTTCTGTTTTTGGGTTCCATTTTACAAAAAACTGATTTTCACCTTGATTTTTGTTAATAATGAAAAAAAAAAATGAAAATGAACCATATCCACAGGTTTCTAACGTACCTGTGGAGAGATTATAAGTCATTGAGTCATGGAGTGTTAACAAAAGTTGGGGGGCCTTCCACGCCTGACTTAGGTAGGCACACATCACAAAAAAGATGGAGCCACTCACCCAATAAGTTGATGTGTTGTACACACTGAAAATGGCTTTACTGTGTGGTCCAATGGAGAAAAATTTAGAAATCGATTTTTGATAATTAAAAATAGCGTGATGTTGACTTTTGTTGGTAGTGGAGTAATGCCTGATTCATAAGCTTTCATTACTTGCAAAAACTAGGTTTTATGAAGTTGACGCTCCTTAAAAGCGCTCCAAAGTCATTGTTGAAAATGGTAACTGTTCCATAGGAGTAAAGAATAGGAGGTCAGTTGGGGTCACATACAATATTGTACATGGTAAATGCACACATTGTCAAATTTTACACGGCCATATGATGTCACTAGATGTCCCCGTAACTGCGCTCATGTTCACACTACATACAAGATTTGACCCTCATTTTTTAAGTTAAATCATCCTCTTTCAATGAAAATGCTTGCAAACTGAAAATAGTAAACATCTGTAATTTTGTGAACGTGCCTACCTGACTCGTCGGTGTTTCACTAAACATCTCGAGATTACAACAGAAATTTGAACAGAACAAACGGCATTTGAAAGCTAATAACACTGTGCCTTTGAAGTGATTAAGTATCATGTCACAACTATATTTTGTAATGCAAAGAGGGAACTTTTTAATTATACAAGTTTTTGAGACAGGATGGAGATACCTGCTGTAGTCAGAAGTAAGGGTTTTAAATGACGTTGATGCTCTGTTGTAGGCTGTTGTTGTTGATGTTAAAAAAGGGTTAACATTTGCTTAATATCCACATTGACTTTATGCAGTTAACCCAAACTTGAGTCATAGATGCAACATTGGAGCCCTCATATGTGATGAGGTCAAAGGTCCCATGTCCAAGGTCAAAGGCCATGTGATGTCAGGATTGTAAAGAAGGCTGAAAATGTAAAAATGACCTTAAATGAAAAGGTTGAAGTTCAATGGAACCTAACTTGAGCATAGGTGCAACATAGGATTCCTCTCATTGTAAGGAAGTCAAAGTTCAAAATGCCAGGGTCAAATATGTAGGCCTATCATTACAAGCGCGACGGCAGGCGACACATGCATGCGGCCCGAGGACGATGTATTTTTGTTTATATCGTGGGAATGAAAGAATTGGAGGGTTCAAATTTCAGGATTGACAATGAGAAAAATAAGGCCTTTCATTGATATTAAGATCGATACTACTTCCGGGGTGTAAATCAGTGTTCCAAAAAAGGATGATCGGAAGATGTACCTTTAAGAAATCGGCCTCATTTGAAGACAAATTGAAGTCTCATATGAATCAAACGTGGGAACATATGTAACATGCGACTTCATATGTTAATGAGGTAAAGGTTTCACATAACAGTAGTCAAAGGTCATATGAGGTTAAAGGACACAGTAAGATATTTACCCATTGGAAAAGGTGACACTTGTGATCCGTGTATCTACTTGTAATGACTGCAACTTACACACAGCTTGCCCAATTCAAATAAATGTTAACCCTGCCAATTTAACACAAATGCTTAAAACTTGGACTATCTTGGTGGCTCAGCCAATCAGAAAGTGACAAGCTACATTTTATTAGAGATCTTTGGTTTGTATTGGGTGCTTACTAAAGTTACATAAATTCCAAGTGCAAATTTATAGATACGTTTAAAGATAGACTTTCAGATTTTACGTACATACTTTTATACCCATTGAATGAACTATTGTCAGCCACAAAAAACGTTAATAGTACTCTATTGTAGTTTATTATTTGCTGTTGGAGACCCGTACAATTAGCGCACATTTTCGGTTATATTCAACTTGGCTACAGTATTTGTCATAGTATTTTTTCACCCACATCATTTTTAAACTGAAAAAAAGTTATAAAATTAGTGCTTGGACTGGCAGAAATGATCACTTTAAGCTTTGGGTTTTTTGAGGTTGTATTTTAGTTATTTTAAAAATTATACTAGTGTAATAACAAAATATATTTTACATTCAATTTGGAGAACATATCTTCTGGGCAATCTGTATTCTGTTTTAATTTTGTCATAATGCAATCAGTGAAAAAAATAGGTTTCAGTTCGTGTTAAACCAAGCTATTTTCTGTAACACGTATAACCAGCGGAGGTTGTGTAAAACTCCAATGTTGCCACTAAACAAAATGGCCTCTTCAGCAAATTTGGTATCAATGTATAGCTAGGGTCTCCCCTTTTTGTTATCAAAAATAATAATCTCCTTCCTTTTGGTATCACAAAGATGTCATAACTTCTCATGTATTAATTGTTTTGATATTGAGATGTGGAATAAAATGTTGGTCCCTAGATGAATATTTAGCTATATAACAGGGACCTATGCACTAAAATTTAAACCCATTTGTTGGTGTTTTCATCATATTAACATTGACCTGTGGATTAAAATGTTAGTCCATTGGTGATTGATATGCTAGTACGTATGTGGATTTGCTATAGCATACAGCCTATATACTAAGATTTAACCTGTGTGTTGATGCTTTAATAATGTTCACTTGACCTGTGGATTAAAAAATTAGTCCTAGGTGAATGATAATTATTTAGATTTGCTATGTGACGGACCTATGCACTAAAATTTAACCCATAAGTTGATGGTTTTCATGATTTTATCATTGACCTGTGGATTAAAATTTTAGTCCAAAGGTGAATGAGATTTAGATAAGCTATGTAACAGGGACCTATTGACTAAAATTTTAACCCATAATTTGATGGATTTCATGATTTTAGTATTGACCTGTAGATTAAAATGTTAGTCCCTAGGTGAATGATAAGAGGAACTTATGGACTAGGAGTTTAACCCTATGATGTTATTATTTTGACATTAACCTGTGGATTCAATTGTTGGTATGAAGAGGACATTTTAAATTTGCTAGGAATCAAACAAGATTTTAACCTGCAAGTTGACAGTTTCATGATTTTAACAAAAATTCTGTCCCACGAGTTGATGGTTTTTATGATTTTAGCATTGACCTGCGGATTAAAATGTTAGTTCATAGATGAATGATATTTAGATTTGCTATATAACAGGGACCCCTATGGACTAAAATTTTAACCCATAAGTTGATGGTTTTCATGATTTTAGCATTGCCCTGTGGATTAAAAAATTAGTCCTTAGGTGAAATGATATTTAGATTTGCTATATAACAGGACCTATGGACTACAATTTTAACCCATGATAAGTTAATGGTTTTCATGATTTTAGCATTGACCTGTGGATTAAAAAATTAGTCACTAGGTGAAATGATATTTAGATTTGCTATATAACAGGGACCCCTATGGACTAAAATTTTAACCCATAAGTTGATGGTTTTCATGATTTTAGCATTGACCTGTGGATTAAAAAATTAGTCCTAGGTGAAATGATATTTAGATTTGCTATATAACAGGGACCTATGGACTAAAATTTTAACCCATCAGTTGATGGTTTTCATGATTTTAGCATTGACCTGTGGATTAAAAAATTACTCCCTAGGTGAAATGATTTTTAGATTTGCTATATAACAGGGACCTATGGACTACAATTTTAACCCATGATAAGTTAATGGTTTTCATGATTTTAGTATTGACCTGTGGATTAAAAAATTAGTCCTAGGTGAAATGATATTTAGATTTGCTATATAACAGGGACCTATGGACTAAAATTTGGCAAGACTTCCATATGTACCCCCCTCTCATATATTTACATGCAACATAAAATGTTATTATTTTAGCTGTTTATTCCGTTTTTGATCAAACAAGGCCAAAATTAAAATAAATTTTGTATCATGTAAATATATACGAGGGGGGTACATATGGAAGTCTTTCCAAAATTTTAACCCATAAGTTGATGGTTTTCATGATTTTAGCATTGACCTGTGGATTAAAAAATTAGTCCATAGGTGAAATGATATTTAGATTTGCTATATAACAGGACCTATGGACTAAAATTTTAACCCATAAGTTGATGGTTTTCATGATTTTAGCATTGACCTGTGATTAAAAAATTAGTCCCTAGGTGAATGATATTTAGATTTGCTATATAACAGGGACCTATGGACTAAAATTTTAACCCATAAGTTGATGGTTTTCATGATTTTAGCATTGACCTGTGGATTAAAAAATTACTCCCTAGGTGAAATGATTTTTAGATTTGCTATATAACAGGACCTATGGACTACAATTTTAACCCATGATAAGTTAATGGTTTTCATGATTTTAGTATTGACCTGTGGATTAAAAAATTAGTCCATAGGTGAAATGATTTTTAGATTTGCTATATAACAGGGACCTATGGACTAAAATTTTTGCAAGATCTTCATATTGTTTACCCCCCTCTCATATATTTACATTGCAACATAAAATGTTATTATTTTAGCTGTTTATTCCGTTTGATCAAACAAGGCCAAAATTAAAATAAAAAATTTTGTATCATGTAAATATATACGAGGGGGGTACATATGGAAGTCTTTCCAAAATTTTAACCCATAAGTTGATGGTTTTCATGATTTTAGCATTGACCTGTGGATTAAAAAATTAGTCCATAGGTGAATGATATTTAGATTTGCTATATAACAGGACCTATGGACTAAAATTTTAACCCATAAGTTGATGGTTTTCATGATTTTAGTATTGACCTGTGGATTAAAAAATTAGTCCCTGGGTGAATGATATCTTGATTTGATAACAGGGACCTATGGACTACACTTTTAATACAACATGCATAATATGTTGATTTTAATCCATATTGGTTGCGCTGTCAGAATGTTGTATATAGTGTTGCAGTTATAATAAAACTAATGTTGAAAATAAGGGTTTCAGCAACTTGCTACAGCATGATTGAACAACTGTTGATTGATTTTGGTGTTTTATTGGTAGTTATGATTTACTAACGAGTTTTTTTTTCAATGGACCAAATAAGCAAGCATTTTCCTATAACAGTTCTTTAAGTAAAGTGGGATTGGATTGGGAAAAAATGCTTTACAAGGAAAACAATCAGAAATTATTTTTCCAAACTAATATAGCCAAAAAAAACAAATAATTTCTTTTTGAAATGCTGAAATAAAAAAAAAGGTTGATTCCATTTTAGAATAGACTAAATAATGAAGAAGGTCATTGCCAAACATATCTAAAAATGGGCGTGTATTTCTTCATTGCAAAAAATGGAAATTAATTACACTGTGTTTAAAGCAAATCTAATATACTTCAAGTGTTGAAAAAATGAAAGAAATTGTTTTTTTAAATATTAACTTATTATAATGACAAATTTTGTAAGCACAACTCTTTTTCCGCATTCAATGGGATTTATACATTAAGCAAGATAATAACGTGTATACGATTTACGGGTTAGAATTAGGAAAAGGAGATGAAGTGAGCGTTCTTCCGTCGCAATTTACCAATGTAACTGTAATTTATTGAGGAACTGGCATAGTAAATGTTCACACAACAATCACCCAAGGGTTTTCAACACTACTACTGAGTCCAGGTATAGGTGCAAGCTATGCCAAAGGGACCAAAACTATTAGCAATACCTAAAAACCAATCTTGTTTTGTGCTCGGCAACAGGTGAATTGGTGTTTGTATTCGTCATATCAGTTGGCCCATTGGTATAGATCATTGATTAGTATTGTAGTTGAAAGAATCAAGAAAAGTAACAAAAGACAATAAGTTGACAAAGACAATAAGACATCATGATTTCGTGTATTTTACTCTCACAACACAAGTTTAATGTAACCCATAGGGAATGAGAGGAAAAGAAAAAAAGGGTGTTGCTGTGCTTACAAAAAACTGCATATATAGCGTAGTTTTCAGTCGTTTCATTCATTTTTTCAAACACATAAAAGAATTTAGATGTGTTTTATCAAAACAACAACAAATTGGTGATATAGTGATTGCATTAAGGTCAAGTTCATCTTTAATCCACCCACATTGCACAATTTCTGTTTTGATTCACGTAGTATACCTTCATCACTCCTAAGAATCATTTGAAAAAAGAAGTGTCTTTATGAACAAGTCAGTTCTGGAAGTGTTGAATAAAACCTACCATAAGAAGGAAACAAACATTGTCAAAGTATTGTCTTTATGTGTAGACAACAAAAAAATATGCCACATATTTTTAAAAAAGTATTTCCAAGAAATCTTACCATTATCACTGCCATTAAGATACAATATAAATTAGCATTAAGTTCAAAACCCCCTTCGAATATTATAAACCAATACGAAACATTAAAACTTACCCCACCTGTCATTATTTTGGAAAGTAATTGCTTCTTTGAACGCAATGCATTTCAATGGGAATCGTGTGGACAGCGAGCAAAATGACTATTTAATTAATGCAAAATAATAGCTTTACAGCGAATTCCAAGTAATAAAATAAGCTTCCTTTAATTAACATAATATAGTTGTTATTAATTTTGAAAGATTGAACCTGGCGACACCATCAGGTCCAATTTTGCTCACTCACCATGTATTTACATTGGTGGGACAAAGGTGTGAGGGAAGCGCAAATACGATAGTAATTGAAGATCCTAGAATCATATCAATACGGAAAGGGGCCATTCTTTGGTCACATTTGTGATCTAAATGCGTGTGGCAAAAGTAACCAATCTGTTTTTACGTTTGCTATAATGAGACCTTCAGTCCACACCTAACCAAATAATAATATTTGCATTTTCGCTAGATTGGGTCATATTTGTCATGGGAGCAAGTATAGTTCGGTCACGTTTTTAACGTAACACAAAAAGGGGGTTTTAGAATTCACTTCAGCTGTAAAATCCTTGTATTATTTAAGTACTCATTCTTATACGTTATTTTCAGAAAGACAAAAGTACTTTGTATTGGCAAAAAAACGTGGTTTAAAGTAAGCAAATTTCATGGTAATTAACGTGTGTGACATTGATGGTTACGTGTGTGACATTTTTCATTAAACTTATAACATAAAATTAGTGATCATTGTTAATGTGCACCCAAAAATGAAGTTGTAATAAAATCTGTGTATCCCAATTCTCAATTTCCAGCCTTCATTGCAAGTCATCAGATAAACTGCAAATGCAATTGCTACTCCCTATGGCAGATTTCATGTGTGATCGTGCAAGTATTGCTAAATTTGGCAACTTCACCCCAAAGATTTCAAAAGGACACTACATGGAAAAAGGTTTAAACTAGGATTTATTAAAATTGTTTTTCTTGTTTAAACTGATCATTATTCATTATTTTAACTAATAATAAAGGTTAACACTGCTACCTTCTTCAATTATGACCAGAAATGTATGTCCTTCAATACCAAAATGGTGAGTGCCGGGCACGTGTGCGGGACAGTATAGAACAATAACTTTTGAAAGAAAAAAGAACTAAAACCATTATTTTGTGTAAGGGAAGTAACACAAAGCGGCCTTTGACATGAAAATATGAACATACTGAGACAGTGCTTTTCTAGTAAATAAAAAATTCTTTTTCTTTTGGTCACGTGTATGACGCGTATAAGGAATTACTATTCAATATAAAATTAAAAAGTAATTTTTTAGGTTTTTTCTTTTTTTAATTTGGATATTTTTAAAATACAATGTTTAAAACACGTTTATGTATGCAAATGAGTGTGTTTAGGTTGAAAAAAATCTTCATGCAGGAAAATTGAAGGAAAGTTAACGTGATAGTGTAAAGAAATTTGCCACAAAGAGTTTCACTTTTTTTAGAATGGCCCAAAGGTGAAGTTCAGGCGTTAGTATTTGGTAACATGATGGTAGGTGTCATATTTTTATCATAAATTTATTGATATGGTGGTGTGACCATATGGAGTACGTACGATATGTAAGTTCGGTGGGAGTTCGGTACTATATATTTTCGGTGTTCTAGGATTTGCATCGGATAAATGCAAACGCCCAAAGAGACGCGAAGCTGATCAGAAGTACTTCGTATTTAACTAGGTCAATTCTATCCTTTTTTTTTTTCGTTATAGAATTCTTTAAGATTACATGTTGATATCCAAGTATGTTTCCAGAAATCCAGAATAAATGCAGAAACGGGAGAGGCTTGTATTTGTTGGAGATCATGATGGTTCCTACCCATCATGATTAGAGGCTATCGATGGCATTTTCTGACCACTGCTTCTTAGTAGAAACAAAAGGCCTTACAGGATAGACTGATCACCAGTAATAGCCCATACAATACGCTTTTCAGCTCTTTTCTATCTAAAGTAAGAATTACAACAAATTAATATATTCAAATTTACAAGCACATGATAACTGCCCCTGTTTGACTTATTAAGGGATATTTCAGCAGAGGAGACATGGAGTAACCGATTGCGGAGTTTCTTTTACAAAGGCTAAGACATCAATCTAGAAAACGTTAGGTTTGGTGAACACATGGGGTTTAACTTAGTTTGCCCTGAGATAGAATGTGGTGGTTCCTCTGGTATCCGGACAGCAAAATTTTAGTAGGCAAAAAACCAAAAATGGATGAAATTGGCTCAACATGGCTATCTTAGATAAACTGTCTTACAAATCTTTAAAAAATATTACATTTTTACCAGGCTATGCAAACTCAGACAGGTATTACGTCATGTACCCGGGTTTGTGTAAACAACGATTTTTTATCCGCGCACTGAGTTACGTCTGGCAATCTTGTAGTTAATGCTGCCTTATCACTGGTGTGGAAAAATGTTCGACAAGCAATGGTGCCAAATGGGCAGAATATAC
The DNA here is from genome assembly GCA_023653785.1 of Ophioderma brevispina. Classification (NCBI taxonomy): domain Eukaryota; kingdom Metazoa; phylum Echinodermata; class Ophiuroidea; order Amphilepidida; family Ophiodermatidae; genus Ophioderma; species Ophioderma brevispina. The sequence goes on along the minus strand of JAMKCH010013881.1, from coordinate 27,273 downwards.
CCAATGCGTATATATTGGACCATCCTTGAAATGCAGTTAGATATTGTAGTATCTTAGTAGTAGTAGTAGTGTAGTATAGTAGTAGTGTTGTAGTAGTAGTGTAGTAGTACAAACAACTACTATGCTTAATCTAAATTGCTTGTGAAATTTCGTAATAGTTGTCTTAGCAACCATGGGTGTTTATCGTTTGCGGGATAGTCTGCCTATCAGTGATTTGATTAATCAGTCGGAAAAACAAAAAACAAAAATCATCAAAAATCAGGTTTTTTTGCATTCCTGGAACAAGTATAGGTATCACAACACACCTTAGAGGTGATAAGACCAGACTTGTAGTGTGGGTACGGATCATGGGTACGGGTATGGGTACGGGTCCGAGACCATGGGTATGGGTACGGGTACGGGTCCGGGTCCCAGACCACGGGTACGGGTATGGGTACGGGTCCAACTTGTGACAAAGTCATGGGTACGGGTACGGGTCCAAGCCCATGGGTACGGGTACGGGTCCCGCTTACGACAAACCCATGGGTACGGGTACAGTGCCATGGGTATGGGTACGAGTCTTTGGGTATTGGTACAGACCTTTGAGTATTATACCTGGTACATATAAGTGCAAGAGTCCCATAATTTAAAGACACTATCAGTGATCCACCTGAAAGAGTCAATATATTTGATTTGAAATTTGCGGGAATAGCTATAAGAATGAAGGGTAAGTCTGTGGAATCCTTATAAGTATTTTTTTAGCAACTGAAAAAAGTGGCAGAAAAGAAATAAGTACTTTTCAAAGATATGTCACTATCCAATTAGTTGTTGCAGTACATGTAAGTGTCCCCTATGGGTAAAGTTCATTTCAATATTGGGGACAGTTAATGACTCGAACAGTGCAAATTAATTGTGAAAGCACTGGGGCATACCTCTAGTACTGCATAGTGCATACTATAATATCCATGGTGTATCTGTATAATTATGTGACAAAATTGTTGATAGACTGAAAATAGTTTGGGTTGTATAAATTAAAGGTGCAGCAAGAGATACATATTTGATTTTTGTGTAATTGGCTACAGAAATGTAGTATCAAAGGTGAAAAGTGAAAACAAAAGGTAAATTAGAGTTTACTTATATTATTTTAATATAAAACAGTTCTATTTGCTTCAAAGTACAAAATTTGAAATTTCATTTTTTTTTGTACCAAAAAAACTAATTCTCGGCTTAGTCCTTCCAGATGGGGAGTTTAACATTCAGTGCAAAAAATATTTTTTTAGGGACACCCGTTGTGTAAAATCCCTTGTTGCACATTTAACATTCATCAAAGTAAAACAAATTTAAACTCCATTAATATCCATTAAAACAAAGAATACCGGGCCAGTTAGTTTTTGTTTTTTAAATTTTAGATAGGGTACAGGTAAGAGTATGGCAACAACAACATGGAAACTGGTATGGTTACAAGACCATGGGTATGGGACGGATACAGGTTTGAGACCATGGGTGTGGGTACGGGTCCAAGACCATGGGTATGGGTACGGGTATGGGTCCGAGACCATGGGTCCGGGTCCAAGACCAAGGGTACGGGTACGGGTCCGAGACTATGGGTACGGGTCCGGGTCCGGGTCCAGCAAGTAATAAAGTCATGGGTACGGGTACGGGTCCGAGACTATGGGTATGGGTACGGGTACGCAATTTTGTACCCGGGTATGGGTACGGGTACGGGTATGGGTACGGGTACTACAAGTCTGGATAAGACCAAACGCAGCCTAATAGAGACAAAATCGGACACTTACTACAACACGTAATTGAATCGAGGTTCATTATCTTTGAATATTGCTGCTTTCTTCCTTTTCTCTCAATTTTTCAGTTGGGAAAAATACTTCTGCGAAATCTACAGATTTATTCTTCATTTTTAAGCTATTCCTGCAACTATTTTAACTCTTTCGGGTGAATCACATGATAATGTCTTTAAAGAATGTTGATGTTACCAAATCAAATATTGTCACAAGGGTCCGTTTGGCGGCCATCCTAGATCTAAAGAGATCAGAGAATGGGTGAAAATATGAAAAAGTTAATGACCTTTAGATTTGTAATTAATTTTACAGGGAGTCAAACATTCAAAGCATTATTCACGAAATTGGTGTTAGGTTGTTGATATGAGCATGAGCAATCCAGAAAAGTATAGTTTGCACTATATAGAATGTTTAGTTAGGTGGTAAAATTCGGTGTGAAGTTACCTCTTGTCAAATTTTGTATGGGAATTAGACACACGTCTCTTTCCAAAAACGGAAGATCATAAATCGTGGAAACTGTACATTTCTTAATTTAACATTTTGTGAGCCATATTTCAACTCATAGTCACTTGTCGTCTGACCACTACGCTGTCACGTGATATCACATACAACCTACCTGAAACAAGCATTAAAAGTATGCAGACTCGGAAAATTCGCGACATCAAAAGATCTCTCGCTCTGATATACGATCTGCACTTCTGCCATCAGGGATTCTTGATGAGCATATGATCCACTCGTCAATTGATCTGTAGTTCTGCGTCCTCATTAACCTTGGTTTTAAGATTCTCTTCGTATTGAAAAGAAGGAACGGAGTCTCCTGAAGCTCAGCGTTCCACGGACAGGGCTCACAGTATGCAAAGAAGCTTACAAGGATCATTGTTTGAAATACAACTACCTTCTAGATAAATCCAAGACAGCGTATCATAGCAACCAGATTTGTGATCAACGTGACATTTTGCGTGTAGTTCGCAATTTTACATCTGCAAGAGTGGAATAACCGCTACCTACCCACGAATGTGCAAAAGATACTGCTGACAGTTTTGCAGAATGTTTTCACAACAAGATTAGGGAGCTGCGCAACAGTCTACATGATACTACAACTGCCTCCCTGTCTGCTGAGCTAACGGAGTGATGCCAAAGCACTTTCAGCAACTTGTCTACATTTATGAAGAGAAGGTCGTGAAATCCATCAAATCAGCATGAATTAGGTCCTGTTCCTATACTCTTTACCAGCCAAAGTCTAGATGATCTGCTACAAATCATAACAAGGAAATCCAAACGTTCCTAAGGCTTGTCTTCGGGTCTATTTCCTCAAGCTCTCAAGCATGCTTCTGTCACCCCGCTACTGAAGATTTTTTGGATTGGACACCAACATCCTTTAAAACTACCGCCTTATATCCAATCCTCCATATATTCCTCGAAAGGGTGATTGAAAGAGTTGCAGTGAATTAGTTGCAGACTTATCTCATCGATAACGATGTCCATGTTCCGATACAGTCAGCATACCGGGAATTTTTACAGTACGGACACTGCCCTGTTAACGGTGCAGAATGACATCTTGACTGCTCTTGACAAACAAAAAGAGGCTGTGTTGGTGTTGCTGGGTTTCAGTACCGCCTTCGACAACATAGACCACAGATAGCTCTATAACCTGCCTAACTGAACGGTATGGAATAACGGGAAAGCATTAAATTGGTTCTCTTCCTAACTAGATGGCAGAACTCAATCTATATCAGTCAGACGTGCTTCGTCAGATCCTGTGGCGGTAGATTGTAGAGTTCCACAGGGCTCTGCCACAATTAGATTGGTCAATACATTTGTTACATCTAGGCTGCATTGCTGCAACTCCTTGCTCTTTGGCCTTCCGGAAAGAGAATAGACCAAGGTTCAGCGAGTTCAAAATGCAGCAGCTCATATTCTCCTTAAAATCCGTCGACGATAACATATCATACAAGCTCACTACTAACTGCATTGGCTTTCAATAAAATAGAGGGCAGAATTTAAGATTCTGCTTTTCACCTATAAGGCCATCCACGGCATGTTACCTGCCTATATTTCTGAGATCATCCAGCTGTATTCACCACGGAGAATATTGAGATCATCGAGATCATCTTCTTGCTCCGAGCTGCTGCGTACACCAGGCAACTCATCAACAAGTTCTATGGTGACAGATCGTTTGCTTTAATACGGAATAATAGGTGGAATAAGGTCCCTAATAGTATCCGCTTAACTCAGTCAATAACTATTTTCAAGTCATGCCTCCAGATATGCCTATTTACACAGCATGTTGGCTTCTGATACGTATCTTCTTGTTTTCTGATGCAGTTCAATCATTAATAATACTGATATTGTGAGTTTTTCTTTATCTTTCCTGTTCTCTATCCATCTTCCTTCAATCCTGATAGTTGTTTCACCAGATTAGGTAGAGTAGAGGCTTCCGAATCCAGGCAAAACAAGTACATACACACATATCCCCACAGCTGAGGATTCGGGTGTAACCCCATGTGTTCTTAATATGGAGGCAAGTGTTTTTTCTCTCTTCTTCCTTCTCTTGGTCACAATACATTTTTATTTGAAATTTGTACTTAAGTTATTCTGAATTTGTGTAAATTTGATGTATATCATAGGTGTTTTCACCTGGTTTAGAATGTTATCTTATTGTATCTGTGTTTATCGTTTGATAATGATGTGGTTTTTTTTCTATGGGAAGCGCCTAGAGGCCTCTGCATTAGGCGCTATATCCATATTATTATTATTTATTATTATATTATTATTATTGTTATTGTTATTATATCATACACTATGCCTAGTGTTTAGATTTGTGACAGCTCATGGGCATGCGTGTAGTAAAAAATATATAACTTGTTTCAATATTCTGCACTTAAATAATACTTTACAAGTGATACACTTCGTAAAAGGAAAACCAAGTTGATTTGAAATAAATTCCATTTCTGGGACATAAATTGACGCCCGAGCTTCAAGCGTCAACATGTTGTAGCTGAAGAAACAGGTTTCTGTTGGTAAAATCTTCTGTTTTAATGCAAATGGCTTACATTCTTGGTTTTATATTATATAATGATTGAAATATACTGAATTTAAAATAGCCATTCTGGGAGCCCCACCCACTTTTTTTTTTTTTTTTTTTTGATAATGATGTGGTTTTTTTTCTATGGGAAGCGCCTAGAGGCCTCTGCATTAGGCGCTATATCCATATTATTATTATTTATTATTATATTATTATTATTGTTATTGTTATTATATCATACACTATGCCTAGTGTTTAGATTTGTGACAGCTCATGGGCATGCGTGTAGTAAAAAATATATAACTTGTTTCAATATTCTGCACTTAAATAATACTTTACAAGTGATACACTTCGTAAAAGGAAAACCAAGGTGATTTGAAATAAATTCCATTTCTGGGACATAAATTGACGCCCGAGCTTCAAGCGTCAACATGTTGTAGCTTTGTAAGGTAAACTCTAATAATACGTGCTCGAGTAAGTATGCTGCGGTTCAATGTGTGATATTTACTTCAAAATGTATGCTACACTTGAACTTTGGTTCCACGTAACACATTTCTTGACATTTAAATGTCATTGGAATATTTGTTATATCACATTCCCGGAGATAATTTAACAAACATACGAGGATGTTCAAGCATTTGGATGGTTAATGTTTTCAGAGTAGCTAGCTGGTCGTTGAGCACAAGGCGTCCTGCTGGCGGCGAAGGGTCATACTAAATGGTTCGGCAAATTAGCACTTCAACATCTTACACATTTTTTAACAATTCTGTAAAAAATGCAATTTTGTGTGCACCTTTGGCAACAGGCCAAGCTTTGAGAGAATACAGGGTCTTTTATCATGCACTATAACTGCAGGATAGTTGTAACAGGATAATTATCTATAATACGTCCTTGACGGATGTTTCTATTACAGTGAAAATACGAAGTGATTGATAATTGCTTTTGATAAAAAAAAATCTGAACAAAACATTCACTGCAAGAATTTATTCCCCCCGAAATGAACATAAAGTCTTATTGAGAGACTATAACGCTTTAAAAGAAAACGATGTCAAATCACAGCCGATCCTTGATTTTATCTCCAAAATATATCCTTGGGCGATATCCTCGTCGTGAGTCAACTTGGTCTTTACTAACACTGGCGATTTAACGCTAATTTAATACGAGTAAGTCAAGATTTTGTTCAACTCTCCATCTAATCGTCACATTATTAGTTTATTTTTTTCTGATATATCTATTAGAGACTTCGGAAAAAGAATTACCCGTGTATTGTAACATATGAGATTTTCCTTTATTCAAACTTTTCCCATGAACTATATATTTTTTTCTGTACGCTTGTGTTTCCTTTTTTCCCAAAATGATAAAGTATTTTTTCTTCTAAATACCGAAGCTTCTGCAGTATGCAATGAAATGAGGCAAATAGAGGGAAGTGAAGCTCGAACATTATGTACATAAGCTACAATTCGTACTCACCGAGGATTTAACTTGAACGCTACTAACAAAATATTTGTTCATCGCTTCAGTTATTTACAAGAAGATTTTGTATCCAAATCTTGCTATTCATATCTTCTAGTTTCAGAAACAGGTCAAGAGGAACAAAAAACATGATGCCATCAATGGCCTCTTTGTAACAAACCCTTAGGCATTGTGAACTCAGATTACATAATGTTGGTCAAAGATAAACGCAGCTTTACACACAGACACGGGTATTGTGCCCTATAAATAATCCGTAAGATTTTGCTGATACGATTTTATGATGACTTCTTGGAATTGGGGTACTTATGGGAAGCAATGAGCGAACTAATTCAGCAATACTGGAGTAATCCTGCTATCACATTAAATCGGGTATCTTGTCTCTGTTCTTTAATAGCACGAAGTTATTACAGTATAATAACTTTATGTTCATATATGAACCATCTTTTCGAAATTGGGCTCTGCACGACAAAGCCACAACGGAGTGTCCTGGGATCCGTTCCCCAAACACGTGCGTAACCCTACGTGTATACTAACTCATGCGTATGTCCTATACATAACATACCTTTTCATACCAGTTACACAGTGCTTTGGACAAATTGGTCCACTCAGGCATGGCATAGTAATTATATGAACGTAGATTTACGAATGAGTTTCGGGATGCACTAGCGTGGTCCTAGTAAAACTAAGCGTAGCACTGATATAAGAGTAGATGCATAATACTACCGGTTATAAGCACCCCGTTATATCAGGTTTAAATCTTGCTACGCCTCTTTGCTAAATCGGATAGTAACACATCAAGCTAAACTGATCAAAGACTATCATGCTTAGATGTAAGAAGCACCTCTCGACTTTGCCTGTCTGATGTTTTTAAGCATCTGTAATGATCACCACAATGGGCGATGCCTCGATCATTCAGGTGAGTAAGAACTTTCTTTGTTTCTTGGGTTACTCTCATTGACAAGTGCTAGCAATGGGCAATCCCCAGTGTTGACAGTTAAAAAAGGGGTTATTGGAATGCTTATCATACCATGAACGCTTATCATAACATGAAGTAATAACGAGAACAGAAAGAGATAGAAAGACTATTAGAATGTGGTGGACCCACTTTGTTCAGACAAGAAAGTGTGAGTGGGTGAAAGTCTCTGGATGCCCACTGAAGTCCAATCAACTGATAAACCACTCATCAGGATTCCACTAAATCTCAACACGCTCAATGCCGCCAGACAATGACTGGAATTACGTCTTGTTTACCGATGAACTCTAATGGTGGGCGCGTCAGAGTCAGCAAGTTGCTTGCGGATATGTTCCTTGACAACTGCAATAAGGAACGTGAACGATACGGTGAAGGATCGTTGATGGTTTGGAGAGTTGTTACACGGAAAGAACACACAAGGCTCATAACACTAACAGGATATAAATTATCTTCGAAAGGTTACATCGATGAAGTTTTGCAAACTCTAGTTCTTCCATCAATAAGGACAAAAAAAGACTTCTTTAGCTTCCAAGAAGACATTCTCATACCGCATACAGCAAGGATACCTACTAAAACATTTTGGTTGACATACACATAGTTTTTCGCCCATGGCCAGTGAGGTCACGAGATCTTTCACCGATTGAACGTGTTTGGTCCCTTTGTGAATTTGGCGCGGTGGACGCGCGCATGATGCAGACATGTATTCATTTCCACCAGCAAAACTTCAGGAGCTAAATAAAAGACACCACAAAGAGCGGGTGAGAATTCCCCTGTTATCCAAAAGCTTCTGCTCAGCAAGAAAGTTTACTGCAGAAAACGATGTGTTCATTTTAGTAAATAAAAAAGTGGAACGTACCATTTCCCTGGTGTAGGGTAAGGTCGTCAAAATTGGAGTGGTAGGGGCAAGTGAACCTCTGAAATGTTCGTAGTTGTTTCTGTTAATAAAGGATAAAGCAAAAATCGTTAGGATTCTTACGATTTTGGAAAAATTGAAAATCGACCTATTTCCAGCTAACACAAGGACATTTGGAAGTTCCTGTAATCTAACGTCATGGATATCTATCTTGGGCCCCTTTCCATCCATACCAAAGGAGTACCAACATGATTAGTTTTACGTCAGAATGTCGTCATACATTTTGTATGTTAGCATAACTGTCAATTCCCATAGACACACCATGTAGAATTATGAAAAATTCAATTTTTCACCCCAAAAGGTTAGGAAAACCCAATTTTCATGCGGTTTATGGCTCTACTTGATGGGAACTGAATAGTTTTATATACGCAGAACGTTTTAGTGCCATAACAATATTTTTGAGTCAGTAAAATTGCTAAATATATATTTTCCACCCTATATCCAGTATTTTCATAGTTTTCTTAACTAACGACGTCATAGTGACGTTATTTTGATACAAATGGAAGGAAGAAACTGTAAGCTTTCATAGGACTGGGAATCAAAACGTTTTGTTTCAAACAATGGTTCAGGTAAACGAGTGTTAACAGCATCACTACCAAAATACATCCTCTAACAGCAACGTTCCATTTTTCTCTACTTGAGAGACACTGAGAGAAAATGACAGTGGACTTCAGCCAAGCTGTTTATTTACACACTGTATATTTAAAGACGACACCAAATCAAGATCTGGCCCCTCTTTGTATGCATGTGCAAATATTACTTTTGAATTACCCTCGGATACAAACGAGTTCTACCAAGACCTTTTATTTTACCGTAATTCTTATTTTTCTGCAACGCTCGTGTTTGAAACATCGCATAACACGTCGTTAGTTATACGCAGACCTTAATACATTAGATTCAGATTCTGTTTTATTTAAAAAAATATAGATAGCACACGTTGCACCCACTGGCCACGGGCCTTTTGCGAAAATGGACTGCAATTCAGCATGTGTATGAAAATTATTGTCACAGTTACTCTCTAAATTGTAAAAGAGTGAAAAATCACTCTTTCAAGGAGTGACTCTATGGACCAGTCTGTGTTGGAGTTAAGTTTCCCTCTTTTGAGAATGAATTCTGTCAATTCTTCACTCTTATGAGAGTGACAATTCATCGATGAAGAATAATCATAAACAAAATTCACCCTTTAAGGAGTAAAATGTAACTCCAACAAAGACTGGTCCTTAAAAGGGTGATTTTTCACTCTTTACATTTAGAGAGTAAAATCCCTGAGAATGTCGCTACCGTCAGGTGAATTGTCAAAGTGAAACTCTATGTTCTTCTGATGAATAATTTATTGTAATTTTGTATTAGTGGTTTTTAACACCAACACTACCATTAATGATAAACATTGACATAGAGGATAAAAAATGCATACTTCAGATTTGAAATCTTTTTGACTTTACAAGCTATATCCTAATCTGTTAGCAAGCAGTTTCATGTAAGGTATAAACACATAACGTTGAGATACAGCTAACAAGATGATGATTATAAATCAAATTTACAGGCGCGTATCTATTCAATTAAGTACGCTGGCGACATTTGAGATGTGCAAGTTGGGTGTTTAGTCAATATCAATCATGACAATATTTACATTTTTAATCATTCCTGACATCGGCCTGAGTTGACGTGATCTTGCCATATTACAGTTAGATTTTAAGCAGTCCTGAAAACAAAGAGACCTATGCAATGCATATCAACTAAATCTAACCACATAGCATTAGAAATAGTCAAAATCTTATAGACCCATTTCTCATTAAGGTGGCTTATGAGAGTCAATGAACTGTGAACATAAGGTATAGAAATCGGACATTCAAGTTATTAAAATCATGTCATAGTACAACCGTCAATGTTGCAGGCCAGAATATCAAACTTAATGGGGGGACACACACATTTTGCAGTTTGATGGCACTTTTTATGCTACACGTGTGCGAAAGCGCTACTTGTGTTTTGGCTAACCTCAATTTGCTTCCATTAGACGCCGAGTAGAGACAAGAAATCAATATGGTGGCATTTTAGGCCAAATAAAGCCTGCACTGCTAATAACTATATGCCATTAAAATGTCTCAACCGCGGCGTGGTTGTTTCTTTATTTACAATCTTAAAAAAGAGAGACTCGATAGATTGTCTTGTAGTAACCTTTGGTGTCTTATTTTCCACAATACAGACTGTGGCATCTTGAAATGCAGTTTACACGAAATGGTTTGGTGACAAATTAATTACAAATGGAATCGGGTTCCAGCTTAGATGCGTCTAACCCTACACGTTTGTGCGAGCGTAAAGAAAAGTAATGCTCTGTGTTGATAATTACGAAAATATAAATGAGTACCATGGTTGGTTGGTAGGTTGGTTGGTTGGTTGGTTGGTTGGTAGGTAGGTAGGTAGGTAAGGTAGGTAAGGTAGGTAGGTAGGTAGGTAGGTAGGTATGTAGGTAGGTAGATAAGGTGTTGGATGTTCAATTTTGGGGTGTTGTAGGGTTAATACCTGCGGTATCAGAGCATCTTGTGAGTTATGTTCTGGCCGGCCTTGTTCCTTAAACTGCTGGAAAACAGTGCGATACCATCAGGGGCTGCTTTTATGGGAGGGATGCTTATTCCAAGGTTTTCACTACCTGGTGTCCACCCTGCGCTCATGCTACAGATCTTCAGTTTCCAGCAATTGTATGCACAGACGATTCCTCCCATTTAGTAGGTAGGTAGGGTAAGGTATGTAGGTAGGTAGGTTAGCTAGGTAAGGTAGGTAAGGTAGGTAGGTAGGAGTAGGTAGGTAGGTAAGTAAGGTAGGTAAGGTAGGTAGGTAGGTTAGGTAGGTAGGTAAGGTAGGTAAGGTAGGTAGGTAGGAGGGAGGTAGGTAGGAGGTAGGTAGTAGGTGGTAGGTAGGTAGGTAAGGTAGGTAGGTAGGTAAGGTAGGTAGGTAGGTAGGAGGTAAGGTAGGTAAGGTAGGTAGGTAGGTTAGTAGGTAGGTAGGGAGGGAAGGTAGGTAAGATAGGTAAGGTAGGTAGGTAGGAGGTAGGTAAGGTAGGTAGGTAAGGTAGGTAGGTAGGTTAGGTAGGTTAGGTAGGTTAGGTAGGTAGGTAGGTAAGGTAAGGTAGGTAGGAGCGTGGTAGGTAAGGTAGGTGGTACGGGGTAGGTAGGTAGGGAGGTAGGTAGGTAGGTAGGTAAGGTAGGTAAGGTAGGTAGGTAGGAGTAGGTAGGTAGGTAAGGTAGTAGGTATTTTTGTTGTGTCGGGTGATTTGGTACTTCTTTTTTTTTTTGATTTTGGGTAAGGTAGGTAGGTATGGGTAGGTAGGTAGGGAAGGTAGGTAGGTAAGGTAGGTAGGTAGGTTGGCTAGGTGGTAGGTAGGAGGTAGGTAAGGTAGGTAGGTAGGTAGGTAAGGTAGGTAAGATAGGTAAGGTAGGTAGGTAGGTGGTAGGTAGTGTAGGTAGGTAGGTGGTAGGGAGGTAGGTAGTGTAAGGTAGGTCAAGAAGATAGGTAAGGTAGGTAGGTAGATAGGTTAGGTAGGTAGGTAGGTAGGTAGGTAGGTAGGTAGGTAAGGTAGGTACGGTAGGTAGGTAGGTAAGGTAGGGAGGTAGGGAGCGTAGGTAGGTAGGTAGGTAGGTAGGTATTGGAGGTAAGGTAGGTAAGGGAAGTAGGGTAGGTAAGGTCAGGTAGGTACGGTAGGTAGGTAGATAGATAGCCTATAGGTAAGTCGGGGGACGAAGGTGGGCGGATCACCAGGAAAAAAGGGTTTCTATTAGGCAAGGCGGAAGGAAACAAACTTATGGGTGGTAAACATCCCCTCAGATACGGATTTAACAAATAAACCTAACACAATTGAAGCTAAACTTCACGTATATATGAAAAATGTGTATGTTGTTCGATTAGACGAATTTCTATGGATGCCATGTGCTTCAAATCCGTGAGGGAAACTTGTTTGCACATAATCTTCAAGATGCTTCTCGACACGTGGCATCTAAAAATGTTGAAGTGCACACATTTTGAGACACATGAGTGTTTAAAGCAATAGGCTACTGCCCGTAATTCCATTCACGTTTCATTTATGAGGAGATTAAGCATTGAGCATATTAGGTCCGAAATGTCTTTTTCATATGCAAGTTTGCAGCGTCTTTTACTTGTACCCGAACTTGTATCTGAACTGCTGAATGAAAATAGATGTGTGAATATATTCCACACAGCTGATCCATTTATTATAACAAAACTAAAATAAAACGTTTTGATACCTGACTTGAATGCTTTATTTCACTAGCTACATCTTTTTTTTCACATTTTATGAATGTTTTTCTATAGGGGAAAACAGGATTGCTTTTCTCTTAATGTAGATTTTACGCAGAACTCTAGGGGGAGGGGGTTGGGACATGTCATCTTAACACTAGCAACAGTAAATTCAAGTCGGCATCGACAACCGGCGAGACTTGAGTGCTAGTCTTATTACACAGACTCACCGGTAGGAGGGTCTTGACTTGACCAAAGGCTATCTGGTCACAAAGGTCAAAATCTAAATGACCGTTATTGGAAGTTATAATATTTTGCAGCGGGGTTAATCCCCTAAACACTGACGAATTTTGAAATTAAATAATTTATTCTAACATTGTCATGATATTTTATGAACAAAGGTTTAAGAGATGATTTTGCAATGTCACTGGAACCGAGATTGCCATAGTAAATACACGTAGCAGTTCCCCAAATTACCGTTTGAAAATTCCCAATGCCCAAATCGAGCAGACCGTGTCCATCCCCTGACCTAGGCAGTAGAGGGCGATATAATTTGCAAGTCATTGAGCAATTTATAATTAATCTTAAGTTTGTTGAATTATCCTTTAGTAACCAGAATGGTAGTTTAACTTTGAACATAGCAGATATGGCAACCTGTACACGACTATTGCTATTTTTTACAGGCAAAATAGACATAGGTCGGATGATTCCCTCTAGCACAAAAACGCAAAAAAATATGATCTAAGGCTTTTATGAAATTGTAAGTTCATCTTTTGCGGTCATTTTAGCGAAAAAATGGAGGTAACACCTGGGGGGGTCAGGGTGTCCCGTCAAAGTGGAAGGTACGGGGGAGGGGTTACCTCCTGCCTATACTTTACTGTGTAAAATGCCAAAAAGGGTACTTATGTTACTTCTTCTTCTTGCGTATGAGGCAGCAGCTAAATATGTTGTAAGAGTTGGAGCCAACTCACTGTTGATTGGTTGGGGTTTGAGAAATCTGTGTCCACCGGTGGACGAAAGGTAGGGCACTCATTGAAAATGTGATCCGCAGTCTGTGATGGAGAACCACATTGGCAGGCTGGCGATGGCCGCAGCCCCCATCGGTGCATATTGCTATTGAAGCGACCGACTCCTGTGCGAATCCGGTTTAAGGTGACCCATTCCTTGCGTGGGAGATTGCTGCCAGGTGGTAGTTCTGTCTTAGGTGTAATAGAGAGTTGATCTGGTTTGGGGTATCTAGCCAGGCAGTATTCCATATCTGTTAGATGTTGAAAGGGGAACTGGAGAGTTTAGCAGCGTGACGGCAGAAAGGTCGGCGAGAGCGCAGTCTCTGTCTACCGAGTTGGTGTGATTCTTTGACAGTGTTATGCAGCAGGTACTTGTTGTCCAGCAGGGCCTTATTCACTAGTTTCTGCGTGTGGTGTTCTCTCCGAAGTACAGCAGATGCAATGCCTGAAAGCACTGGTAGGAATTCAGATGGAGTAGGACGGAGGCAGCCAGTGATGGTTCTCATGGTCTCGTTGAGTACTGTGTCCAGCTTCTTTGTGTGAGAGCTGTTGCACCATGCTGGGGCGGCATATTCAGCAGTGCTGTAGACCAAAGCCAAGGCAGTGGTCCGTAGGGTCGTTGGGCTGGCACCCCATGAAGATGCAGCAAGTCGACACAGGAGGTTATTCCTCGAAGATACCTTGGCGCATACGGACTCGAGGTGCTGCAGGTAAGTAAGCTGCCGGTCAAGCTTCACTCCCAAGTAGGTTGGTGTAGGATTGTATGGCAGAGGCGCTCCATTGAGGTTGATTTGAAGCTGGCGATGAGCCTCTTTGGTGTCGAAGTGGAAGGCAGTAGCGGTGGTCTTGGCTTCGCTCAGCTTCAGTCTCCAGGTCTTGAGATATGCTGCAAGTAGGGCCATGTCTGTAGTTAGTGTGCTTTCTACTTCTGCCCAGTTGCTGTCCGAGTGAAGGAGGGCAAGATCGTCAGCGTAGCCATATTGTCTAGATGTTGTTTGAGGTAAATCGCTGATATACAAGTTGAACAGCATAGGTGCCAGTACAGATCCTTGTGGTACTCCGTTCCTCAGACGACGCAGGCGACTACTCTGCCAATCACTGGTCTTGAGAATAAAGCTACGGTTTGCAAGCATGTTACATATGAATTGTACAAGGTGACGATCCGGGATGGTCCTGAGAAGCTTGAGTGTCAGGCCCTGGTGCCACACGGTGTCGTATGCTGCAGTAAGGTCCACCAAGATGACGCCTGCCTTACGGCGCTTTTCAAAGCTTTCCTCAATATCATTTGTGAGTTTTACAATCTGATGGACAGCGCTCCGGCCACGGCGAAATCCTGCTTGTTCGTCAGGCAGATGAGGATCGACGACGGGCTCCAGCCGGGCCAGGATCATCCTCTCAAGGAGTTTGAAGGAGACACACAGTAGTGATATTGGGCGGTAGTTCTTAGGGTTGTCGACAGGCTTGTTTGGTTTGGGGAGTGCGATGATAGTACTTAGCTCTCCTCCAGATCTTGGGTAAGAACTGGTTGGTAAGGCAACATGTGTAGAACCCCTGGAGCCAATCTAGACATCGTGGGCCGCATTGCATCAGGAACTCTGCTGGTATGTTATCGGGGCCCTGGGCCTTTCCACTCTTTAGTTGGCTGATAGCAGAGGTAAGCTCATCTAGTGAGAAGGATGTTGAAAGTGACCCATCCACGCCGGGGGCTCGACGAAGTTTGGTGATCTCTTTTTTGACAGAGCGAGTGTGATCCTTATCAATGTCTCTTGAAACGACCATTTGCGAGGAGTTGCTCAGCAATTGAGTTGGCAGTCACTGGACATTTCGATGGTTTGGAAATTCTGCCGGTGAGGCGGTTTATAGTCTTCCAGGCCTTCCTGCTGGAGTGGGTGAAGTCGATTCCTCCCAGCGCTCACGGCGTTTCCTGTCCAAGCAGTTTGTCAGAGCTGAAGCCTTGGTTGAAGCTTCTTCCCCGGGTTCATTGAAATCATTGTAAAGAGTGTCACATTCCTCATCCCAAGATGGGATATAACTGCGACGGCAGCCACGTGGGATGGTCTTCTTTGCAATATTAATAAAGAGTTGACACAGTGCTGTGTAAGAATTGTCCAGGTTGGAGGAGGTTGGTGTCGGGAGGTTGGGCACTTCTGAATCCACCAGGTTCTTGAACTGGTCCCAGTCTTCCTTGCGGTAGTTTCACCTTTTCACTGGCTTTGTTGGTACAGACTTAGCAAGGCTCTCCTGAGCGATCAGTGATGGTCTGTGTTGGGACTTCGGAAAGCGGTCGAGAACAGTACGGTGAATGGCGATGGTGTACATGTTTGCAAAAGCAAGGTCAGGATCTGTAGACGTATTCCACCTTCCAGAGTTGTAACTTATGTTACTTAAGATGCTACTGTAAGCAAATACTGACAATATTTGTATTTTTTCTGAGGTTTTAGAGTAATAACATGTGTATGCTTACTTAAGCACCCATCATTACCAAATAGATATAAATTTTGCTCGCATGAATGGCGAAAACCCATTGACATTGGAAATTTTTCAGATACGACATCTCTTATATATAAACTCTCAGTTATGACATTACTATGATGCAGCGCCGGATTTAAGGAAAAAGGACCCTGTCAGCAGCTCGAGGTGTGGGCCCTAATAGGGGGTGTCTGAGGGGGGTCCTGAGAGCAATATTTTAGGGGGGCTGTCAGCAGCTGCTGACACTGCTGACTCTTAAATCCGCCACTGCTATGATGTCATATTGTTAAAACTTGATACTTCATTTGAAGAAAGGACATAATGTAGCTGCACACTGATACCAAACAAAATGGTGTTTGTCCCTATTTTACCAAAAATCGGGGGTGTGGTAACCACCTCCTCCCGGTCGTGAAGTAGAAAAAAACCCTTGGTTGGACGAGGGTTAAGGGCATAAGGTCTTTTGCACTCCGTTGGTACATAAGGTGGTGGGTCCACTTGGAACCCCCTCTGAAAACAACTTTTCAATAGAAATTTTTAATTAATTTAACACACTTGTTAGTCTATAGGGCATAATGGTGTTCGAGCAAATGATTTAAAAGTGCGTGTTCCGATCGTCTTTGGGCCCCCCTGATTTACCCGGAAGTAGTATCGAGTTTGATATCAGAAGAAAGGCCGTATTTTTCTCATTGTCGTCCTGAAATTTGAGCCCTCATCCAAATTTACAGGAATTTACGGAATAAAGTGCAGCATCACATGCACTTTATTCTGTAAATGCTGAATTCAGAGTCGGGTCTGGTCACAAAATGTACCAACCCACATTTGCAGGGAAAAGCTTTTTTGATCTCGTCGGATATCAGACAAAATGTATTGTTTTTTCTTAATGCAATATTAGCACATTTTTTTGTAGAGCGGGCATCAATTTTCAAAAATTGAGATTCTTACATGGTTGCATTGGTAACGGGCTAGTAAACTATACATGTGAATGGTTAAGCTCGAAAATGTCTATGTGTCACAAATGAAGGAATTTTGTAATTAGAATAATTAATATCGGGATCCCGATAATAATTCAACGGCTGCTGGAAGCGGCCTTCCAATGTGAAATAGCGCCATGTACATACATGTATCTACGCTCATCCATTAGTTGTTTTATTGGTTCAGACAAGTCAAGTTAGAGGTTATTTTCTTGAGGTGGCACTATTTCATCATGGACGGACATAAACGTAGCATAGTCCAATCTGGGATCCCATTTTAATTACAAAATCGCTTATTTTACGATAAATACGCATTTTTTAGCATTCTCGTTTGCAGGTATAGTTTCGTACACAATTACCAACATAACTCTGCAAAAATATCAATTTTTAAAATTAGGGGCGCTCTTCAAAAAATGTACTAATATTGCTTTAATACAGGAATTTCTTGACAACTTTTTTAGGTTATATTAGGATATTCATGCCAGTAAGAAAAATACCAATACATTGATTTTTTTAATCAGATTATCGGGGTATTTAAGAGATTTTAGCGTTTCGATCCAAAGGGCCGCCTTGTACCCCATTTGACTGATCCAGACGAAGAGTTCTCAAGAATGTCGCACTATGGATATGGCATGAGCGCATTCTTGAACTGAATAATTTGGTTTTATCCTTTTATTTCATTTTCCCCTTCAGGACCATTGCCCCATATTTCCACTAGAAAATACGTCATTACTATACAAGTGTGAGGACTCAACCTCCGTGCTACTGCATGCCCATTGTTGTAGGTATGTAGCTCTCAAGACCCATCAGAATAAATCTTGTATCTTTCACCTATATAAAGCTCTTTAAAAGGATTTAATTATATTTATAGTCCAATGGGGACGTTTCCTTTGGTCATTTTACATTAACCGGCGAGATTTTGATCTCAATCTCATGACTACCTTAGGCCATTTTATGCTTAGAATCAAAATAGCAAACATCCATAACCCTAACGTTTTACGCTATCGTAATAATGGAACGAAAACATGATGACAACATTTATTATTGAGCGTCAGAAGTTGCGCGGCAATGTATGTCACATGTCAAAAGTCTCCCCTACTTTCCGATGCCAGACACAGACACCAGATTACTTCGACTTAAATTATTTCTACAAGCACCAACATTCTGATTTCACGTTGCCAATTTCCTTTCCCAGTTCAATAAGTATAAATATTGTTTTGAGACGTACTATCCTGCACATCTCAAGCGAATTTGTTCTGGGATATGTTAAAGGCTGTTAATCATATATTCCTGCTCTTCAAAGATGTCCAACCAGCGAATCTTACCACTGTTTGTTACGATATTTAGGGAATAGTAAGGTTAGAAATACCCTTAACGTATGACACATAGTGTCCGAGTTCAATGGCGTCGTTGTTCAACGTCCCACTTATACACCGAAAATTCCAAAATGGTAGCTTATACAACATATCTGTGAGACCTTTTCTCAGTGAAAGTCTTCTCTTTGAAACAATCACGAAGATAACGTTGTCTAGCAGGTCGAGACGACAAGGATATGTTTGTTTGCTGATGGAGTAAAATTCTACAGCAATGGAAAGTAACTGTCAGGGGAGCAATATTTTACTCTGTTCACAAAACATATTTCTTGAAACAGCCGTCTTGAACCGTTTCAATTCTTCAATGTATGTTTCATCGTAGAACAATTAAAATAAAATTTCTTGATAATGTTAACATTCTGATTTCTCAAGAGTGACTTGAATCTTAATTACATTAATCTGTGTGGATTTTTTGTCAAAATATAGTAAGCTTAATATTTGCAGATCTTAAAACAAAACGATGCCGGGACCTCCCTTCCCACCTCTTCCCCAACACCAATGTGCCGTATGACATTTTTTTCCACTTGAAGGGTGGACATTGAACAACAAATGACCATTGAACTCGACACGAAAAGTCAATCAAAACAAATAGATAAAGTGAGTTAATATAAGGTCTATACAGTAATTTATTGGTGTTGAATATTGTTGATGTAATTAGGCTTTGGACCTACGTCAAATTTTTGTACCAATCACCCTGTTAAAATATATTCTGTATAAGCTTGTACTATGTTCCCATTCAGGGTGTTTCGTTATATGTTGTTTGACTGTTGCAATATGCGCTGTTTAAACTGCTGCCTTTAGGTTGCATGTTTGCTAGTAATTATTAAGTTGTAAGTCTCTAACAATTGGCATTAGGCCAAGATTTAGATTAAAAAACCTTGAATTATTATTCTATTTGATTAAAATAAAGATCATCTTTTTGCACTAGGACTCATGTTCATGGTCCTTAGGGTATTTGTAACCCTTACTATTCATGATTAAGTAACAAACAGTGGTAAAATTCGCTGGATGGACATCTTTGAAGAGCAGGCAATGCGCGGTTCTGCTCAAAAAAACAGCAATGTGTTATTACTACATGGACTGGAAGATAAACCGAACCAAAGGCCGTGAATGAGCTCATACAGAAAAGGGTTTTATCCCATGAAATGACCCTTGAAATATCGCAAAACAGGTTCTTGGTATAGGAACCATAGTTACATCTTAATAATTACCCCGGTGTGGCGTCGGAGGGGAGGGGGGGGGTGAGGGGAAGGTCAACAAATTGGTGAAAATTTTCACACGTTTGTGAAAAAAATACACAAAATGGTGCACTCGGTAAATGCTTGCTAATACATGAAAACCTTGAATTTGAATTTCCAAATTAATCTTATTTAAAAACATTTCATTCAATTAGCAGTCCGCCTTGGTTTGAAAATTGACATCCTTCCCATTTACAGTGTTAGTTATAAAAATGTATAAAGGATATTACAAATAATAATAATATAATATAACATAATAATAAAATAATATGTCAGTCTGTTCCGTACGGACATTACTACAACGAAGCATGAACTTTTAAAGGAGAAATTACCAAAAATAAGGGAAATGCAATTTTGTGAACGGAAGTGAAGGGAGAACGCTGAAAACTCCTTCACCCCCTGGTGTATTGTAAATTAAATAATGACCAGCTCGTAACAGGATTCACAAATGATTCAACCTTACTTCGTCCTCTATTCAGCTTTGAGTTCAATAAGGTCAGTGAGGCTCAGGTTACATTAATAAAAATGAATATTTAACGATAATGTTAGTTGTAGTAGGGGCTGGGTGATACTTGTGGTTTTCCTATATATGTACAATTTGGGTAACTCTCTTTCATTGTTGTCTTCAAATTTTATTGCACGTCTTGTGATACATGTTTTATTAATGACACATCATAATAATTAAAGGTGCACTCAGCTATGTTGACAATAAATGCCTATTCAATTGAAAACTGTTGGTCAGACTGAAAAACCGTAAATAATAACTTGCGCCAACGTGTTTAGGTTTTATCCTTTTACGTGTTAACTAGGGGAAATTACACGTTTATCAAACTTTGAATGCTTTAATATTTCTTGATTCGGTGATTCGTCGTACACATATTTATTGCTAGCTAGAGATAACCTAATCTTTTTTCTGTGTCCCAATTAGCCAGTTCAGAAATAAAAACCGTTACTTCTTTTATTAGGTTAATTCCATTCAGCAGAATAGTGTCATTCATCAACATATAACGTAAAATTTGTTAATGCTAGGGAGGAAGTAATGGCATGAAAAAATATTTCACATAGGAAATTATTGAAATCAATTCCACAAAGTTGGAAAACCTCTTGGGTGTTTACATTTTGTAAAAATGGAAAAGTAATTAATATTATTTCTTGTAAGCTTCACTTCTTTGTCATAATTCTGATGCTGATGCGGATGTTGCAAAACGTTTGTACAAGTGCCCCATGGATGGGTTTGTAATTTGGCCCTTTTGACGAGATTATGAAATACACCGATTCTTCAACAATAGCAGATCGAAGCTGTGCAAAATATAGGACAAAATAATATATTCTAGGGACAACGGTTCAGATGAGAGAAAACACTGGAAGTGTATAGGTGGAAGGTACTACGCTAGAATTTTTAAAATTGCCCCCTTTGAAAAGTTATGTTGGCGACACCACAACATTACATTTAGGTCAGAATTCAACAAGGCATATTCCCTAATAATTCCTGCAAATCATGTTCAATATGTTTTCCGGGCCCAATTTTCAGCTAACTATACAATATTTTCTGAACGTTGTACCAAGTACTGTTTTCGTGTTTTGGAACTTCTTTCATGTTTATCAAGGAAAGTGTTACCAAATCAGGGTTGTTAGGTAATCAGAATAAAAAGGAAAGAAAAGAATAAGAGAATGGTCACTTTATAAAGCGCTTACAACAAAATCTAAGCATGGTACATAATACACAAAACAACCAAAATGGCTAGTTTTTAATTTATAGTATTAATTTAAATACAATATAAGCTAATAGTAACCCATGATTTAACATGACTGTCAATAATTATTAAAAAGTTTGTGTTGGAGTATCTATACTCGGAAATCAGTGTAAGGTTATAATCACAGCGGTGACACCTCAGGGCTCAGGAGTGGTCTTCTAGCCCTACTAAACTGATAACAAACCTCGCTAAAAGCAGGGACAAATTGAATGCTGACTGAGAAGAGTAAAATGCAAAAATAAGGGGGAAAACTACAGAGGTTTAAAACACTTAAGCACACTCACTCTGATAAAAATAGGTTGTTTAATTAGTTTTAAAAGTGAAAAACCAGTTTGCATTTCTAACATCCAACCGGAAGGTTCTTCCACTACCGTACGGAGAGACTGCAATGGCAGCAGGCCTGGTTCCCATACAGGTTCTTATTGGCCAGCACTAGGAAGACTTCGACGACGGAGCGTAGAGAAAAATAAATTCTCGAGGTACTTGGGAGCATACCATTTCGTAATCTTCTAGGTAATGAGTAAGAGCTTGAAACGGATGCAGTCTTAACTTTAACCAGTGTAGATTGTTCAGACAGGCGAAATGTGAAAGTCTCAACCAAAGGACATGCATGTACATGATTTATGGTTTTGCCACGACTAAAGCATACGAACTAGTCTGAACTCCAGCAAAAAAGTCGAGAGTACTCAGCTACTACAGTAGTAAGGGCGGTAAAATAATTTTTATATGTCGTTACTGTTACTATTCAAATACCCCTGTTTTTATTTCTGTAGAATACGCAGTATTTCAACAATGGCTGTTAGTGATCTCTAAAGGACATGGCGCATAGCACTCCAGGACAAAAACTCTCCATTACAACCATGTGCAATGGTAATTTGTAAGCTTGCCGTAACTTTAATCAACCAATTGTCTTCTTGAGTACATTCGAATTTGCACGTAAGATTAGGCACACTTAATATACCACAATACTCATATTAATGTAGAGACCCAGAATATCACGTTCAGAGCGATAGATCATTGTTCGATCATCAATAGAGTCTATTAGTTTGAAGTAATCCTTTTGTTCTTTCGAGAACCCTTTTTGTCTTGACGATTCTGCAAACAATTTTTTTCAGAAGCAGATGTATTAGGTATACGTTTTAAGACGTCTCACTAGCGTTTTTAAGAAAGCCTCAGAAAACGTTACAGGAAATGTTTTGCAAACGTAAAAAAACTTTCAAATTGGGAACTTTTTTCAAACATTTTAGAACATTTTCAGAAAACCGACGAAAATGCATCGATATCATAATTGCCGCCTACAGGTACGATTTCCATTAAACGTTTTATGACGTTAGTTTTAGGCACGACATACGGGACAGATACGTTTGGTTCGTTGAGAAATGTGTCGCACGTGGTTCACTTTTTTTTGTCACCTTTCTAAATGTATAATGCTTTTTGTATAAGGCATGTTTATGGTGACAAAATATAAAAACAGCTTTGCGATTATATGAGTGACTTCAACCTCCGTCTTCGGATCAGATATGATCACGCGTGATAGTGAAAAACAATAAGCGTTTGTTATATATCTTGCAGATGCTTGCAAAGTACCGTCGTAGCGACTAGTATTATGAGTCTTGATCAAGGTTTTGTCGCTAAGAATGACAAATTGTCTCATTTTTTCACACGGAATTTTATTATTGACATTTATTATCGATTATTTAGAAATTGTGTTTCCAGGTTTGAAATCTGTGCTTGCTTGAAGGGGTGCCCTGTCTAGAGAAGATTAAATAAAAACTTCTATAAATGGTATCTTCTGGTGGGTCTCTTGTGCGCACTGTCTCAGGAAGCCTCCTTCTTAGGTATAAAAACCACAAATACTCAATGTGACCAGGTGCAGTGGTTGTGCTACTCAGGGCGACAGCCTTGTTCAAATTGTTTTTCCCTGTATAAAACCCTATCATTTTTAATAATAATAATAATAATAATAAAAGCAGACTGAACAAGGCGCTCTGCACGAGTTCAGAGTTGAACTTTTTTAAACTTGCTGGAAGCATGGAACATAGGACAGGTGAAATTGGAGACTTCAAATTAAATGTTTGATAGAAGGAATTCTTGCCATGGCATTGCTATTTCTTTAGTTTTAGGGAGGGGGAATATGTTCCACTCCTCACATGATTTCTGCCTAATGATCTGTGACATTATTTGTATCAGACGTGTGAACCAGTGAATGAAGTTGGGAGAGCGCCTTGAACAAGGCTAATAATAATATGTAATGCTCCTAGTATGGTGTCATCTAGCAGCTATATGACCAAGATAATTTTTGTTACTTATTCTACCCTTGAGGTTGAAGCAAATCAGCTCTCACTAAGGCAATTCTTATTCAGTGAGGCATAATTTGGATTTACTTGAATTGCATCTGATGGAACTAGAATATTGCCATTCAGAACCCTTGCTGCATGTATATGTGACTTGTCCAATCTCCTTATGATTAGATTTTATTCTGTCGTAGATGATTTTAGTCATGAGAAAAAGTAACTGTGAAGTCAAAACCCTATGGGAACGTTATCGGTTTTCGGACATAACGAAAGTTACACAAAGTCATAGCAAATTTGATCGATATTGCATTCTTTTTTCAAATCATTCTGACAGCGAGAAACATTAGTCACTTGAATACAAATGGTTTGATGATATGTTTATGTTAGTATATTCAATATACAATATTTCAAATTGCTGCCGGGTCACGTCGAGTTAGCGGGAAGAAACTATTCCATAAGACTGCATGGCGGTTGACCTTTGACCTTCCGCCACAAGTGAACATAACAATGATGATATGTCAAACGATCCACTCAAAACGGGAATTTACCCCACAAAGAGCTCTTTCGTGACTTTCGACCTCCAATACCATTCTAGGAATCAAATAAAGCAGCAAATAAGAGGTCAAATATTAAAAAGAATTGAGAATCATGACCAATTACACCATAGTGCAACATTAATAACCCTTTCTCGGTGGTTTTAAGTATGCCATCTATCGTGTTTTTATATTGCCACGTCGGATCCCGACTTTTATTAGTAAACAAAGCATAAAAACCGTCACTAAAAAAAAAAAAAAAAAAAAGGGGGGGGGGGGGCACGGGGACCCCCAAGGAAACCACTTTCCCGAGGGAATTTTTGCACGAAATTTATACCACATGTGAAGGATCATAAGACAATGAAAATGAAAATTGTTATTTGGGCTGCAAATTAGGGGCAAAACATTGTTTTCAAGACACGCGAAAATTGGGCAAAAAGATGGAAAATTCAAATGAGCCTTGCGCTTACATCCAACTTTTTGAAAACTTATTTTATGTTGATATCTACCCTAGAAGACCCAGATTACGGATATTTAACACAAAACTTGCAGTTTTAGGGAATCCTGTATTTTTTCGGGTGTTGCAAAATACACGTCATTTTCCCATAGACTTTGTACAGTAATGTATCGGTTAAGCAATGTCCACGACGAAATTGTTTGTTTTGAGCACATAAAGGGTTAATTATTGATTTTGAGGGTCCATAGGAACCCCCGGTCACTTTAGTGTTAATACAACAATTTCCAATACAACTGCAGTCCAAAAAATGGACTTAGAATGAAAAATAGGTGGCGCGATTTGTTTACATTTTGAAAAAAAAGCGCTGACAGTTAACGCTAAAAAAGTTTGGTATGAATAATGAACGTTGCCGGACGTGGATTTAGCTGTTCATGAATGAATGCAGCTGCATTCTCGTTGGTTTTGCGTATAGCGAATCGGGCCACGGCCGCGTCAACATACGATATAGTATTATTACTTAACAACTGTCGCACAATGACTATTGTATGGTGATTATAGATGTCATGTTATTTGCTTCATTGCTATTTTCATAATTTCGATACAAAATCAAACATACCAGAAAATCGTGAAAACCGTTTTGTTTGTCACAAGCGCCCAATGACCCCAAGATACGCCACTGGAAAATGTCACTACTCTTTAGGGATGAAAGAAACGGGATGTAGAAGGGAAGGGTATATGATTTGAATTAGCAAATTTGATCGATATTGCATTCTTTTTTCAAATCATTCTGACAGCGAGAAACATTAGTCACTTGAATACAAATGGTTTGATGATATGTTTATGTTAGTATATTCAATATACAATATTTCAAATTGCTGCCGGGTCACGTCGAGTTAGCGGGAAGAAACTATTCCATAAGACTGCATGGCGGTTGACCTTTGACCTTCCGCCACAAGTGAACATAACAATGATGATATGTCAAACGATCCACTCAAAACGGGAATTTACCCCACAAAGAGCTCTTTCGTGACTTTCGACCTCCAATACCATTCTAGGAATCAAATAAAGCAGCAAATAAGAGGTCAAATATTAAAAAGAATTGAGAATCATGACCAATTACACCATAGTGCAACATTAATAACCCTTTCTCGGTGGTTTTAAGTATGCCATCTATCGTGTTTTTATATTGCCACGTCGGATCCCGACTTTTATTAGTAAACAAAGCATAAAAACCGTCACTAAAAAAAAAAAAAAAAAAAAGGGGGGGGGGGGGCACGGGGACCCCCAAGGAAACCACTTTCCCGAGGGAATTTTTGCACGAAATTTATACCACATGTGAAGGATCATAAGACAATGAAAATGAAAATTGTTATTTGGGCTGCAAATTAGGGGCAAAACATTGTTTTCAAGACACGCGAAAATTGGGCAAAAAGATGGAAAATTCAAATGAGCCTTGCGCTTACATCCAACTTTTTGAAAACTTATTTTATGTTGATATCTACCCTAGAAGACCCAGATTACGGATATTTAACACAAAACTTGCAGTTTTAGGGAATCCTGTATTTTTTCGGGTGTTGCAAAATACACGTCATTTTCCCATAGACTTTGTACAGTAATGTATCGGTTAAGCAATGTCCACGACGAAATTGTTTGTTTTGAGCACATAAAGGGTTAATTATTGATTTTGAGGGTCCATAGGAACCCCCGGTCACTTTAGTGTTAATACAACAATTTCCAATACAACTGCAGTCCAAAAAATGGACTTAGAATGAAAAATAGGTGGCGCGATTTGTTTACATTTTGAAAAAAAAGCGCTGACAGTTAACGCTAAAAAAGTTTGGTATGAATAATGAACGTTGCCGGACGTGGATTTAGCTGTTCATGAATGAATGCAGCTGCATTCTCGTTGGTTTTGCGTATAGCGAATCGGGCCACGGCCGCGTCAACATACGATATAGTATTATTACTTAACAACTGTCGCACAATGACTATTGTATGGTGATTATAGATGTCATGTTATTTGCTTCATTGCTATTTTCATAATTTCGATACAAAATCAAACATACCAGAAAATCGTGAAAACCGTTTTGTTTGTCACAAGCGCCCAATGACCCCAAGATACGCCACTGGAAAATGTCACTACTCTTTAGGGATGAAAGAAACGGGATGTAGAAGGGAAGGGTATATGATTTGAATCAATATACAATATATCCGAAATCTTAATAAAATGTCCCAAACATCGGAAATCTGAAAAGATTTTAGAGAGATCTTGTAGCAGAGAATGTGTTTTTGAATAAGGAATAAAATCTGCGTGAGTTGTTTGAGCTCCGAGTGTTACCTATTTCGCGAGATGGTTTCAACCACTCAGGGCCGTAGCCAGGGAGGTTGAAGGTCCGCTTTGTCATGTTGAAGTTAGCCGGTAGTCTAAAAGCAGTTGTTTTAAGGGTTGTGGTGCTTGATATATGAATAATCATTGGTCAATACCACATACCACTGGTCAATACTTAGAATACACGTTTCGGTACATTCACAAATCTGTGCCCCCTCGCGAAAGGTCCACTTCTGGCAAATCCGCACCCCCCCAATAAATTCCTGGCTACGGGCCTGCAACTACTTGTTGTTCAGGTTTTCGGCGTGGGGACTCTTTGTAGGGTATGTATTTTTGATTCCTGAAACGTCCGATGCAATCTAGGCATACTCTTATGTTCATCATTTACTTCAACCCAGATATGCAATTTCCAAATACCATAACAACGTCCCAGTTCACAGG
>JAMKCH010013880.1:0-26364 GCA_023653785.1 Ophioderma brevispina | reverse complement strand
CCATATGTCACTTTATGTTATTTTGTTAGCTGAAAAGGACGATAAAGTCCTAATTTTGGGCAAAAAAGTGCATTTTTGGCATTTTTTCAATTAACACCCCAAAACTCCACATATTTTGATTAAAACTGGAATAAAATGATTCAGATAGAATCTATGGACTCATTTCTTACTTTTTATCATCATATAAATGAGACAGATGGCGGCAATTACCATTTGTCTTTACAAACAAAATGTGTCAGAAGATTAAAATTCTCTAAAATGACCATTTACATAGAGTGAGTCAAAAGAAACTGGACCCTGATTTTACTCGCCATTTTGCCTCTTTAAGTGGTATAATATCTCAACATATGTGATTAGAATACTCATTTTCTTATTTTAATTACAACAAACATCATTCTTATCGGTTAAGTATTCACCAAGCTTTACTCTTTTTAACAAAGCAATCGGTTTTGCGAACTGTCCATGGAGTCACATTAAAATCTATGACGTTTAGTCAAGCAAATCAATATCCAGAAGAAAATCGGGTACTTTAGAATGCAGAATAAATTTAATGGGTTTACCCAACAACAGCAATCAAATTTTCTCCTGGATGACGTTTTGGACTAACTTCTACAACATCATCATACAAGAAAATAATCTAAAAAGTAACGAACTTGGATATCAGTCTTAGATAAGTGAACATATTCCATATGAAGAGGAAAAACTAGATAACCTTTCATATAAGGAAATGCTTTGGACCAAACTTGTCAAAGCTTTTTGACTAATTCTGCATTATCACAGGCTTTTACACCATTAAAACAGTAATTATATTAAACCCGAAGCATATAGACATACCCTATCATTTGCATAGATAAGGAATCCATGGAAGACGCCAAACCGCACTTTCTTCGAAAAAAACTGCAGCTCAGCCTAAACCTCACTGTTTTTAATGATTGTTCCAGTAAATAAAATTTAATTTAAAAAACAAAAAGGAAATGCGTTGATTACACGTAGTGGACTATGTATATAAAAACATTTAAACCCCATGCCAACCCTATCGATGTTGAAAAATCTTGAGCGCGCACTATTTTTCAAATGTGCCAGTGTCTCTTTAATCTGGCATTTCCTGTGACTATGGAACAAATCAAGATCGCATGTATACCACATCAGGACAAGGGAGAACTTGATTTGTTGCACTCATGTTTAGGACCATTTATCATACTAATTAATTCAGGATTGCAATTTCTACTGTTTCTGATTGCAGCTTTATTTGTTTTTCCACAAAATGCACAACTACTAATCAGTTGAATTTAATATTCTGCACACTGAAGACTATAAAGAACACAAAGTATACAACTATTCCGGGGAACTATTCAGGTTTAATTTGCAAAATTTAATTCATGTTATAAATGTTAATTCCTTTGAAAATCCAATTCAAATTTTAAATTACAATACCTGTAATTGGTTTCACAATGCAGGCTTCTTAATACAATGACTTCACTCTCTTCATACTTTATAAAGCAATTATTGTTTCTACTTATTTTATACATAATGTTTGGAATGAAAATAATGAAGGAAGCCAATATCTTTCTCTCCAAATATGAGAATGTTAAGGTCTTATACTACTACCCAGTATTGTTTCTGAGCCTGAAAACTTGGGAGATTTTGCCCTTAATGGTTGCTCGTTGCTGAACAAGGACAGCTAGAATCAGTGTGCATCAAGTGACCAGGTAGTATGATATGGTTGAACTTTGACCTCATCATCTTTAACATCTTAAGTGCCCCTTCCCTAATAATTATTGTAAACAAGTTTAGTAATGATTGCCAATGAATGCCACTGGGAAATAACTCCCGTTAGTGCCCAGGGGGCATGGGGCCCCTAAGGAAACCACTTTCCCGAACAAATATGTGCACGAAATTTATACCACATGTGAAGGGTCATAAGACAACCCCAAATCAGAAATAAGAATAAAATTTATTATTTCTGCTGGAAAATAGGGGCAAAACAACATTGTTTTCAAAACACGCAAAAATTGGGGAAAAAAAGGAAAATTCCAATGAGCCTTGCACTTACATCAAACTTTTTGAAAACTTATTTATTTTGATATCTACTCTAGAAGACCCAAATTACATATATTTAACACACAACTTGCAGTTGGAAATCCTGTATTTTTTTACGGGTGTTGCAAAATACACGCCATTTTCCCATAGAATTTGTACAGTAACGGTTTAGCAACGTCCATAATGAAATTGTTTGTTTTCAGCACATAAAGGGTTAATTATCGGCTTGGCCGATTTTCTTTTTTTTTTGTATGAATAGAGGTGTACTTAAAAGCTCGAAAACAAATTTTGGGGTCCATAGGACCACCCAGTCGTCACTTAAGTGTTAATTGACCCTTCCCATAAGGATAAATTGAACCAAGTTTGATAATGGCCTATCAATTTCAGTGGAAAATATGATATTTTCAGTATTTTTACATATTGCCCTCATTTGACCCCAAGATAACCTTTGACCTCAAGACTGTTTACCTCACCCCTAGAACCCCACCCACTGATCACTGATACCAAGTTTGGTTTGAATTGAAGCAATGGTTTTTAAATGATGGTCATTTAACGAAACTTAACCAAAATGACCGGACATACCACACACTACATAATACTACATGCAGTGGCGTACCGACCGGAGCCCGGAGGGGGGGGGGGGGAGTTGCCCCCTCTGGCTCGAAAAAGCGGCACAATATGGACCAAAATATGCATTTCATCCCTCTTCTTCGAGGAATTTCGACCAATTTAAGCCTAAATTTGGGTAAATAAAATAGAGTCAGCGATTTTCGTGTACTACGTGCACATTTCGTTAAGTTCAGATATAATTAGAGCAAATCACCGGGAACCAGACAACTTATGAAGTTTTCCCAAATTATCTAGAGATCAGATCTCAAGAAAATAAATTTATTATTTCACCATATTTTGGAAAATCTAAACATTTGCCTTTGAACCTCAGAATTTCCATCAGGATTGCACCCCTCAGGCACATTCCACGGTTTGTGTTGTGAAATAATTAAATTTTGCACACTGATGCATTTCCAATACTCCAACAACCGATGCACAATTATTGAGTGTATTTGTCAACCTCAGAGTGACAGTCTTAGTCTTACCATTTACATTGTCCAGACTATGTACCCATTCCACAGGGTTCGGCCCTGATCATTTATTGCATATCCGCCATTTTGGAATTTTGCCCAATTTTCCTACATTTTGTGGATTTCGAAACCAAAGACAAATTGTATCTTCAATTTTTTTAGTCTTAAGGTATTCCTTATCCAATTATCTTCATATAAAACATGCTAATGGCTTGTCTTCAACTTAATTTTCTTCTGATGGCTATTTTTGTAAGCACCTGAAAAGCAATATGCTCACGGCCGCCATCTTGGATTTTCTGCCACATTTTCATTAATTTGCTAGTTTTGTTGCATTTTGAAACCATGGACGATTTGTTTTCTTCAAATTTTTAAGCTTATAAGTAGTTCTATTACAATTATCTTTCATATAATACAAGTTAAATGCTTGGCTTTGACTTATTAGTTATCATTTTTGGAATAAATGATCGAGCCGTCTATGTACACAAAACGCTGTGATTCTGGAATTTGAAATGCAGTCAGTTTGGGTGCCATTTCTTCCACACACTCCATAAATTGGCCATAGAAGGACACCTTAGTTATCTGGTGAAATTCTTCCATTTAAATCTGCAAAAATAACTAAGAAGAACCTTATACTTATTGATCGCAGCACCACAATATGCTGTAAAATACGCAAAGTAAACATTAACGTGGAGCGTTATTAATGTGGAAGTGACATGTTAGAAATATTTTTAAATTATCTCAAGATAATAAAATTATCTCGAGATAAGATCAAGATATAATTATCCCGAGATAAGATAGAGATAATTTTTTGTCGAGAAAATTGTATTATCTCGAGATAATTTGATATTCTTGCGCGAGATAATTTTATTATCTCGAAATAATTTCCCCAAAAAATATTTCTAACATGTCACTTTCGTATGTTATTAAATCAACACAAGGTGACCGAATTTCCAACAATTTTGCCTGATGCATTACCATACACATACAATTGAGTCCAATTTTTTAAACACCTGCTGTAACTGGAAAATATTACAGGTTTTAAAAATACTATATCAGTAATTCACAGAAAAGAGTTAAAATAATTAAAAGTTCATATGTTTGTAGAATTATCATAAGTTACTTTTTTCAACTAAAGAATTGACAGAAGTTCATTTACGTGTTGTAATAAGTGTCCGTACGGAGAGTAATAACTAAAAGATCCGATGTTGTCCTTATTTGGTTGCTTCTACAGTCTTATCATTTACAGCCTATGTTAGGACACCTGTACTTGTTACAGATATGCAAAAATCTATTTTTTGATGTTTTTTTATTTTTAGATTTAGCAAATCACTGATAGTGCCTTTAACCTGCTAGTCCATGTTCTTTATTATTTTGTCAATTGATAATTTAATGAATTGTAAAAATAGCAATCTTTTCTCCATTTAGCGAACTATTGATCGCGCTTGCTGTTGCTTATAAGCAAGCAGACCGGGCGTAAGTCATGGGTATTTACGCACTGCACACAAACAGAGAAAACTTTTCTGTAAAAAATTGGTTAGAGTATATATAATTGATGATGTGCATGAGAATGTGAAAAGTGAAAATGTACGTCGAATATGTACATTATGCCAAAATCACATGATGCAAATCAAGCCGGGGGGTGGTTCTCATGAGTTTGTCGGGTACCCATGCTCGTTCCAGGGGTTCTGAAGGTGACACCTAACGGAACCAATTTTCAGTGAAAATATACCCCTACGCCCTACGCGCACGGGACCAATTTGTGGTGAAATTACACCCCTTGCGGGACCTGTCCTCAATATGTGATATACCTTTAAAATAACCAATGCACATGAAAAATAACACTCTCGAGGTAATTTTGCTGATATGGTTAGGTTAACAGTAACACGACACGGGGTCGCCCCGACAGCACGTCCGACCGGCAATAGGCGGCACTATGAAAGTTTCTCCTGAAGTCCGACCGGCAATAACAAACAAGTAGTGCCCTGCATTGCCGGTGGGACGTTTCCCCCCTGCGGAAAAAATGCGGAAAATCATTAACGTTTGACCGGCAGTTCGCAGGAATGCGCCTCCTGAGGGGAAAACGTCCGACCGGCAGTCCGCGGCAATACTCCTCCTGGGGGAAACGTCCAAACGGCAGCCCACAGCAATGCGCCTCCTGAGGGGAAAACATCCGACCGGTAGTTCGTAGCAATGGGTCCTTATAGGTGAACACGTGCGACCGGCAATGCGAAGCCATGTTAAAAATTTAAATAGTTCTTTAAGTTCGACCGGCAATTGTAATTGCCGGTCTGACGTGTTACGGCTTTTCCTATTTGAATCAATAGAGCAGTCACAATCAATTGTGCCACCACCCAATGAATTCGGCAGCCTCAACGAAATAAACTGCATGTTGAAGGATGTGGTGGCAGAATACTAAATTCATCCCCTGATCTAGCGGTATTAGAACTTGAATTATGAATTTGATACCCCTAATTTAACCTAGTGGTAGTCCTGCATTAACGAGCATGGATACCCGACCAAAATCCAATGCTGCAAATGTGTTTAGTAACACAATTCATTTATATTGCCTCAGCTAATGAAATATTTTTGCTTTCCAGTTGAGTTTACTTCAGCCACATCCAGTGTAACAGAAGGGGATGGCACGGTAACCCTTATGATATCTAATTCTGGAGTAGGTTCGGAAACAATAAGTAAGTAACTTAACTTTAATATTAGAGTATTTCGTTCACACTGTAATCGCAACAAATACCAACGCTATGTAATGAAGTATATATTTGCCTTCACATGCAAAGCGAATGTACTAAAGGAATTTTATATTTAAATTCATTAATCATAGGCTTAACTGTATTAAAGGTGCAACGAGAGATCTTATATAACAGATGTCCCTACAAAAGTGAAAAATTCCGATTTTTGCACTAATGTAAAGCTTTCCTCATGTGAAATATTTAAACTGAGAATCATTTTAGTAAATTTATTGTGAAATTTCTAATTTACTTTAGGAGCAAATACTAAATTCAGCGTATGTTTTATATTGAAATTAAGCAAATCAAAATCGACTTTTGTTTTCACTTTCAAGGCATTTTTGTACCCAAATACAAGGTAAGTAATATATGAAATTACTACATAATGACACAATATATGGATGCTCCCAAATCGTTTGTAGCACCTTTAAACTTAACCTTCGTGTTACCAAGGGGGTGGTTACCACCCCCCAGTAAACTTCGCTCCGGTGCGCTAAAATGCCAAACAGCTTTTGTAAAAAGCTTCCAGGTAATCATTTTCTCATCCTTTCTGGTCATTTTAGCGAGAAAAAAATGTATAGGTAGCACCTTCACCGGTGTTAGGGTATAGCGTCAATGTCAAAGGGTATACGGCTGGTTGCCACCCAAGGGTATTTTATGGTACATTTTTTTTTAAATTTTATGCACAGTATGGCTCTATAACTCTCTGTTTATATAAAACTAGTCATCATTTAGAGCTGAAAACCGCATGCAAATACCGATATCCCTCCCTTTTTTTAGCGCAAATTGGATTTTCGCCTATTTTCTGTAGAAAATGCCTATTTTAATTATAATCGGCCCGGAACACACTTCACATTCTCTACATCTGGTCTACTGTTATTGTGCACGCAGTTGAATAGATTTCGAATGTTATGTCCTTGCCGCATTGGCGTAAGTTCTTTCCTCGTTCGCGATAAAATAAATCTTGAGATTCTACTGTGTTTTCATTTAACTTTGAACATATGATTAATATTTTTTTCGAAAAGAACATGTAGAGGGATCTAAAATACTTAGTTACCTATGTAGGGGTCACAGAAGGTCAACGTCCATTGCATTCAATGGGGCTTGACCCCGTTACTTTCTTAAGCAAGCATTTGAGACACTCAAAACTATTCCTAATTTTTATCTTATGAGCCCCACCAATAATTTGCACCATTTTTTATCCAAATCGGAGCAACATAAAAATTTGACCCCTGTACACCTGAAATTGACCCTTTTTATTGATTTTTGCTGTTTTTAGTCTATAACTCTTAAACTTTGTAGATAGTACAAACTATACCTTCCCTGAATCCTTGTGGTTAGACAAATAACATGGTATGCTTTTCAGCACGATTGGATCATTTAAAAATTTGACCACTGTACAAACTTTGTCTTGGCCCCCTCTCCTTAAGTATTTGGGTCATTTGGGGGCAATTCCGTGACCGTGGAGAGCAGAGCATCATTTCTCAGTGGATTTGTCTTCTATGACGGTTAATGAACAAATTTAGCGGGGATGCCCCTCGAGCAAGTTTGGGCGGAATCCAGGAGGGGGAAAATTCATAATGCAGGGGTTAAAAATGAAAAATGCTTGGATTGCTGTAAAAAGGTAACCAAAGTGTTCTTCTTGTTACAAGGATTAAAAAAGGTATAGTTTGTACTACCTACAAGGTATGGTTACAAAGGTATAAGACAACATTCGTCAAATGTCAAAGGTCATCACCAAAGGTTTAAATCTTTAATATTGCCCCGATTTCTTTACAGATGGTCTCAAATTGTTACCCTTTCCACAGGGATTGCAACAATAGTAGTTGACATTCTCATTTGTATTTGTTTATCGAGATAAATGACAAACAAGGTCAACCCCATTGACCTCTATTGATCTCCGAATTTTAAAAATATGTTAGACGGTGCAAAATGTTTTTGTTGCAGTCTCTGAGGTAAGATGAACAATTTAAGCCCATTTTTGAAGAAATCGGAGCAATATTTAAGATTTAACCTTTCGTGATGACCTTTGACATTTGACGATTTTGGTTTTATATCTCCATAACAATAAGTTGTAAGTAGTACAAACTATACCTTTTTTTAATCCTTGTAACAAGACGAACACTTTGGTTACCTTTTTACAGCAGTCCAAGCATTTTTCATTTTTGACCCCTGTATTATGAATTTTCCCCCTCCTGGATTCCGCCCACACTTTCACGAGGGGCACCCCCGCTAAATTTGTTCATTAACCTTCAAAGAAGGCAAATCCACTGAGAAATGATGCTCTGCTCTCCACGGTTACGGAATTGGCCCAAATGACCCAACTATAAGGCACCATTTGCTGCGCTTAAGAATTACGTTTCAGGGATCCCTGTCAGTCTGTCTACATATTTAATCACTCAAACCTTTTGTACTTGAGATGTGTTACAAATGTCTGCTAGCTCCGGGGCTAATGCACCTTCTGCCCGAGTTTGGTGTAAATGCAAGTTACCGGTAAGCAGTTACATTTGTTCCCGTGTTTAGCCAATCAGAGGCCCTGTTCAGTTACCATGGCAACAAGATCAAAATAATTTCCATTTTTCAAAACTTTTCAACATGGGCTACAATATGATGTATGACATGTATAAGTAATATATTGGTAAAGTCAAGAAAATTGCAGTCGAAGGTCGCGGTAAAAAAACGTAGTAGCCCCCCCCCCCCTTAAGTGTTAATAATTTGCTTTGTAACGGGTTATTTCACTTAAACCAATTTCAAATTAATTTTCACGAAAAATATGTTTTGGAAAGCGAATATTACAAGGGTGCCAAGCTTCGCGCGGGAGGGGGACACCCACGAAACTCTCCCCGTGCCGCTTGATATATGAGCTCTCCATGAACACATAATACAATATAATTTATTCAAAGCAAAAGCTAACCCCTATTTAAAGATGTGCGTAACAGTCTGAAAAAATCAACTGATTAGGTAGGCTAAGAAAGGGCGTCAAAGTGTCGCACGGAGATTCGTATTTGTGCTTAATATTGGTCAATAAAAATACACAAAGATAATTAATAATCATAGTAAAAGCATCTTGAAATCAACAACACAAATATAGAAAAATCAACATGAATGTTGACGAAAGTTGGTCTTCGTATTTCGTAAATAGACCAAAAATTGAAAGGGGGTGAGAAGTTGCATAGGTAAAATATCTGAAGAGTAGGAGTTGAAGTTGTATATAATTTCTCCTAAGTCCAGCTGTGCTTTGACAGTTTATTTTCTGGTCATAATTTATGGAATTTTTCAGGGATTTGAGCGCATTTTTATAGTGGAGAATCTACATGCTCGTATACCTAAAATGACTAGAGCTAGATATAATATCCAAGCTGCGTAAGTGTAATAAATAACAATATTCATTATGAAGACAAAAAAACCTTACTAGCAAGAAAGTTCATCTGTGTTGGTAAAATACTGGGTAGAATTCAACTTTTGTTCTCAACACAAAGAAATTATCATACCTGGAATTTTCAGTTGTCATCACTACAACTTTCATCAGCAGAGTGACCCGATTCTGAGTTCATGACCTTTTGGACATGTGATTTCAAAATCGGGTCGTAGACTCTTGGAAGTTTAAACTTCACCCTATTGAACACAAGTTGGGTGTCATACAAACTCTGTTCCATCGCGCTGATTCTGTGATTACTGATCCAACGGACTGTGAGGAAGAAAAAGAACACATCTCCCAAGCTTTGGCTAAATGCGGTTATCCTAAATGGGCATTTAAAAGAGCTGAATACCTGGAAAGGATAAATCTAAATCTGACAGCGCTACTTCTACCAGCAAAAGTAAAGGACAGGTAGTGTTACCTTATATTAAAGGTGTATCTGAAGCTCTCAGAAGAACTTTTGCTTCATATGGTATTAGGGTGTGCTTTAAACCTACTCGTACCCTACGTCAATTTCTAGTAGCACCTAAGGACAAAACGGAAAAACAAGGACGTCAACGGCCTGTTTATCTCATCCCCTGTTCAAGGTCAAACCAACCGGGGCATGGTTCAGAATTCTACATGGGGAGACGGAATACGCTCTTATCTTCAGACTAAGATTTTTAGAGCATTAGTCCCCCAAGTTCGTTTCTTCAGAGGTCTCCCAGCATATCCATATTGAATTCTCCCAGGCCATCACGTGGATTTACAAGAGGGGAAAGATACTTGACCGGGAGCCAAGGATACTTTGAAAAGAGGGTGACGGAAGGCCATATAGATCAGGGTCTAACCAGCCTACGCTGAACAGACGGGGGGCCGGTACAAACTTCAAAGAGTCTACGACCCGATTTTGAAATCACTTGTCCAAAAGGTCATGAACGCAGAATCGGTATTCTGCTGATGAAAGTTGTAGTGATGACAACTGAAAATTCCAGGTATTGATAATTTCTTTGGTTGAGAACAAAAGTGAATTCTACCCAAAAAAAATAAACCTTGTTCGGACAAACCTCGACTCCCTAACCGCATTTTTAAATGTCCCAATCTCAACCAGCCGGCGGCCGCTGAAAATGCCCAAATTTCTGTTCCTGTCACATAAGATCGGCGGTCCGGTTAGGACGTAAATCCTATTCTAAATTGAAAAAACGTTGGTCCCGTAAATTGCAAAAAAAGGCTCAGACTGGAAATAAATTCTAAAGGCATGGTGGGAAAAATGAATGCGGACGTCAGGTAGCGATGGTGTGTTCATTTTACCGTGTGCTGCGAGCCCGAAGTACCAGCACAAAAACGCTCACGTTCTCGCTAGTCTTTATATAGGTTCAGAGCCAATACGAGATATTAAAAACAAAACATAGTAAACGTCCCTCTCTGATGCAAAAAAATCCATGAAACCACTTCGTTTTCGAGGAGGACATTTGAGATCACTTCTTCTATACACACATTCTCTAGACGATGATAACGTTAGCTCTCACGCAGTATCAAAGAGAGTATCCCTATCGCTCATCCTGGATCAATGACAGATGGTTTATGAGCAATGGTCATCCTCTCTACTTTGTAACCTGAAGCAGTTTGCGGACAGCCCATCTAGCAAAGCCCAAAAGGCGTGACTGATAGGAAAGCCATGGGGTCAACCAAAAGACTCGAGGCTGGCGGTTGATCGTGCTGGGGAAACTTCTTTACAATATCGGAGTAGGAAACTTTCACACAACTGCGGATATTTGGGAGCCACAAACCATTAGCCACATCATAGATGACTGTGAGGTCTACAAGTCCCCAGGAGGAATTCCGGGCCTGATCGGCCTGGATGGTGAAACTATCAGCTGGTTTGGGACGGATCTTCCACTGTGATTTTTGGACTTGCACGCACGAACGAACGAAAGCGATTATCTTTCGCAGTCTGTGACACAGCCTATACCTGTGGGAAATACTTACCGGACCGCCGTAGTCAATAGAAATCCCATTAGCACTTATAATATTTCTGTGTCCGTTCATTAATAGCGCCACCTCACGAAAATTACCTCTAACCTGACTTAAAGAAACATAATGGCATGAACAAAATCGACATAATGAAAAGGACCTTACTGAAATCACTTCCACGAGTTTGAAAACAATTTGGATGTTTACATTCTGTAAAAACAGTAAAAACAGGAAGAGTTTTTCGAAATGTCGGTTCGAGTTTTCATCTATGTGAACGAGATCGCTGACAGTTTGTCTTCGAGTGTGCGACGCTTTGCAGACGGCTGTCTTTTATAATTATGCACCGCTTAAAACTGGAATTTCATCTGAAAGTCTACAAGCAGATCTGCATAAATTGGGCGAATGGCAAGACACCTGGTTCATGACGTTCAACCCAAAAAAAATGTGTTACCATGGCCATAACTTTTTGTGGAGGAGCTCTTGAGAGTGAGGGCTCTGATTCATTAACATGGGGAGCACGTACAGGAGCCGGAGACCTGCAAAAAAGCCCAACATGTCCTTGGTCTGCTTTGACAAAACCTATAGGAGATGACTTACTGCGTACTTAACCTTGGTGAAACTAGTGCTTGAATATACATGTGTCGCTTTGGACTCTCAAATTTAAAACCAAACCAATTCAAGCAGGTTGGAAAGGGTCCAAAACAGGCTGCTAGATTCTGCACAAATTAACCCTCGTCCAACCAAGGGTTTTTACTACGTTCACTACCGAGGGGAGGGGTGTATACTCCCTCCCCCGTAATTAAGGGACAAACATCATCTTGTTTGGTATGAGTGTGTTGCTATATATGTTCTTTCTTCAAATAAAGTACACACATATCAAGTTTTTACAATATGACGTCATAGTGACGTCATAACTGAGAGCTTAATTATGACGTTATTTGTAAGGAAATCTTCAAAATTAAGGGATTTTCGACATTTTCGCCATTCATGCAAGTAAAATTGGTTGGCAATGATGGGTGCCAAAGTAAGCATACACATGTTATTACTCCAAAAAGGTTATAGGGT
This sequence comes from Ophioderma brevispina, assembly GCA_023653785.1. Lineage (NCBI taxonomy): Eukaryota > Metazoa > Echinodermata > Ophiuroidea > Amphilepidida > Ophiodermatidae > Ophioderma > Ophioderma brevispina. Next base: position 14,068 of record JAMKCH010013880.1, on the reverse strand, counting down.
ATAGTCTAAGGTTATATTACCATTGATAGCATATTTATTTTACAAGGTGTCATTTCAAAATATCTATCAAGAAATGATGGGTATTTTTGTAAGGCTTTTGATTCAGTTAATAGAGAGATGTTAGTGTACAAATTAAGAGCCTTGGTATTACCGAGAAAATGCTAAATATTATTGAGAATATGTACACACTAAAACGCCAAGTCAACTATGCACCGACTAAAAAATGGGGTCAAAATTATGACCACAAAAGGGTAAGTTCACACGTTTTTGACCCAAAAACCGTAATCTATGAAAATCTTTATCGTCATAATAATATATCATACAGTTTCGTCGTGTCCGAGCTATGCATGGTACTAAAAAAATTGTCGCATGGCCATAAATTACATTGTGAAATTCAGGCAATTCAATACTGTACCTGCAGGTGACCATCTTGGATTACTCGACAGTTACTCTTGATTCACCCAATAGTAATTCCGAGTAAGTAACAATATGTTGCGAGAGTAAGCTACTGGTCCAGTAAAAATTACCCAGATTTGGAATTCGCAAAATCGCGAACTAATCGTCAACTTATTGTAGATTATTGTAGATTTGTAGCTTACTCGCCATTTACTACTCCGGTTGCGTGCAACCACTCGGGTCATATTGTCAAAATACCACTGATAAGCCTAGCAGATGAAAACAGGCAACTGTGTGTATCAATGTCATCCGATTTTACTCAAATTGGCTTGACGAAAAATCCTGAATTTTTTATATGTTGTCAAGAAATATGTTCTTATTCTAAAAAGTTGGAAGAATCAACACCACTATAAAAGTTATTTCTAAATATTTGTATAATATTATGAATAACGGACGTGGGCCAGTCATGGGCGTTCCCATAGCCCACATCCTCAAAACGCCCAAATCGGTTTGTAATTGGCAGTCTATATTGCTATAATCTAATTTGATACATTTGGTGAGTTGCTATATTAAAAGAGGCTTGACCGCCATCATCTGCCTTAAGTGAATGAGGCAAAAACGCCCTCTTTGTGTAAAAAAGATGATTTAGTATTATCTTTCGTACAGAAAATAAATGTTTCTCTACATAAGGCCAATTAGGACAGCAGGCAAACTCAAAGCTATAGTTTAAATTTTCTTCGAAATATTCTCAGTAGGTGTTCTACAACCAATCATGTGCAAATTTGGAGAAATCCTCAGAAAATCTCCTCATTTCCCTTCAAGCAAAATTTCTGAAAGAATCAAAGATCCAAGTTTTATTACAATTCACTTAAGTAGAGTAGTACAATTACTTGAATGTTTATCAATACTTTTTTAAATTAAATAAGCATTGATTTTTCCTAACCTAAGGTTTTTTTTATCATAGAACCCAATAGATTTCATTGCGTAAGATCATTCCATTGCAGGTTTAGGTTTTAGGTTTACTTTCGGACGTAGCTTCGAGAATGACCATGAGCATGACATAACAAGATAAGAACATATTGACATTTGTATTTCAGCATTGGCGACAAGTGGTGGAACAGCTACAGAAGGCACTGATTACGTAAGCAAAGACGGAGACATGATAACAATTGGAGCAGGTTTAACTGAAAGCTTTACCATTACCATTACTGATGATGTTTTTGCTGAAAACGCTGAAACTTTTGATGTAACCTTCACTGGGGCTATCGCTACTGGGACTACCACAACAAATACAGTAACAATCAATGATGATGAGTGTAAGTTAGAAATCTCAGTTTATATTATTTTCATGTAACAGACCTGGTATTACACACCAACATATTTTCTATTTCATAAGTTCTATTTCTTAACTCAATTGTCAAGGAGTGAAAATCAGAAGACAAATTGGTTTTCAGATCAAATAACACAAAAGGGAGCTATGCAAAACACCCTGGGTTAAAAATTAACACGTTTCACGGGGAAATGATCATGCAGTCGATTTTATATTACCTTGTTAAAAATCGTCTTTTATTTTCATTCTTATTTAGAATTGCGCAATTTCGCTTTTTATCGACATAATTTAGGCCCCTATTTGTCGAAAATATTGTTACACCATTCTTTTCTTATTTAGTGAAATAATTGCACCCCTCTTGAAAACAAATGTTTCAATCCAAAGAGTCTAAGTCATCGCCTGGTGATCGTCATGCTGTGACAGGCGGGTGAAACTTTGTACAAATGCCCATAGACGATTTCGATATCAATAGTGACACCCATTTCGATAAGCTACCTAATAGACTCCTAATTTATGCAGTATGACGTACGACCGGGGTTGACATAGTAGGTCCAGTTCGGTGTCTAAAATGGCTCAACAACAGCTGAAATTACTGAACTGTACCCCATAAGGCACACCACTGCCTCGATCGAGTGTCCTATCCCAATTTATTTAGTATTCCTGCCTGCCGTTTATGCGTGTCAAATATTCGACGACACCGCGTATAATGGCTGCACACATTATCCGTCTATTATATACCCAATATGGTTGGCGGAGCTTTGGTTTATTTCAACAGAATAATCATGTTGTATGTATTGTAAACTTCCATGATTTGGTACCATCCCTACGGCTACCATATCAAGCTTGCAAATAAAATTATCTCAGTTGAAATATGAACATGAACTCCGGCTTCCATGCTCTGTATCAGGTGCGGCGAATTTCGACTTAGCCTCAGTGAATGTCGTATGCAGGAGAGAATGCATACTGTTATGCTATAGGACTTAGAGAATAAAGGATGAGATTTTTTTGGCCATCTTAGATGGTGTCATAATGGAGGGCCTCCAATATTTTGAGATCGTAGCCCGTGGGAAAGTAATTATAGTCCGGCAGGAATTATAGTCCGGGCTCCATAGATGACAAGGGAATAAAGCGTGAAACTAATGTTGCTTGAAGAGTCAACTGAATCGAGTGACCTATTCTTTACCATTGTAGCCGGACTGTGAGTATGGCGGACTATATCTCCTGCAACACCGTATCCACCACGCTATCGTAGCACACGTTGTAGAAGCGCACATTATAAAACCTGTTCGTCACGCTTCAAAGAACGAATTTTGAGGTTTTTTTTAAACAAATCGATCTTTCTGTCATTTGACCATGGTCTTTTAAGGATGTTTCACCAATAAGGGACTAACATTTATGCAAGTGAAAGTCCAATCTACCACCATTCTAAGTTTCAAATTGCGCTGGTTCCACGATGACGATCATGACCAACCACAGACGTCCATTATAAGACGCCGAACGCCAGCGCAAAAGCCGTAACCATCTTTTGCTCAGCGCGTACTCATCTACATAGCGTGGTTTACCAATGTATTCATAATATTCCCTGATTTCCATAATCTGGTGTACCAATTTATTCATATATTCACTCATTAGCATAGAATGATGTACCATTTCCAGGCCACCAGGTGACGTCGCATATGTGGCATCTATAGCTTCACGTGACCAACTAAAACTACTATAGAAAACAACTAGAAACTACTTTTATTACTCTATCTCTATGCTAAAAAGCAAACTAAAATGCTACCTTTACGTCACTTCGCGGCCATCGAGGCCAGCGCCATAATCACTTTCATTTTGGAATTTACTTTCAAAGTTTGTCCGAAACCCATGATGTTATGTCCAATTTTTATCAAATCTATCGGTTTCTCAAATACTGCTTTTACATTGATACCAATATATACTGTGAATAAAACAATTTTGTGGGATATTTTAAAACCATGTCCATTGAACTTTAAACAATTGCACCCCTCTTGAAAACAAAGTTTAATTTCAAGTGTACACACCACTAATTACACTATTGCTAATTGCAATAGCAACAGCAATAGTCCGAGTTTCACTAGGAAAATTCTGAGTTATTGATACCATTTGAACATATTTTCGCATACATTTGGTCTCTAACAATTTTTTGGAAAGTGTACATGATATTTCTGAAAGAAAATGTGTTGATTCAATTTAATTTTGTTTTTTTACTGGCGGAATAACAAACACGTGCATTTCCCGGTTTCGGGCGAAAATTTAAGTAGTGAAATTAATACCCTCCGAGAAATCGCTAAATATTGCAAAAATTTATACGGGAAAAGTCAATCAATTTTAGAAATGTTGTATAAGAAATGTTAATCAACGAAGATGAGTGTAAGTTGGCAATGTATAATTGACAACCTGGGTAAAGGGGCGTTAATTGACTTTATTTTCAGCATTTTGCGATATGAGCATTTTCAATTGTCATCACAGTATAATGCTCTAAGTTTACATATATATCTTCTTCTTTTCGTCATACTTTTTTTTTAACTTGGAAATTGTTTCAAGTTGTCCTCATTTGGTCTTTGGTTGTTTATTACAGGATATTATCTTATAAATCTTCCTCCTTTCGTCATACTTTTTTTTTTAACTTGGAGATTGTTTCAAGTTTGTCTTCATTTGGTCTTTGGTTGTTTATTACCGGAAATTCTCTTATATTTTATAGAACGGGAACATAAAAATATGTAACAAACCATATATTTTCTTAATCGTTGTAACCAGACCGGTGATTTTACTGTTTTGAGGGGCATTGGACCCTTGTTGATTCCTCACATGAACCATAATAAATTTCAGGAAAAAATCGTACAATTTTCAAACAAAAGTCTTGACTTCCAACGAGTTCAAAACCACCAATAACTCAATTTCACCAAGAGCAGTGGTAGCCATTTTTTGTTCCTAGTTCTTCAAATTAGTGATTTTAATATGCATTATCAGAGTGTCATTAGTATGACCCTTTTTATTATAAGTATGTGTGTTTGATGTGGTGACCTGTACTTGCCAAACATATCAAGCTAAGGTAATCAATAAGGGCTGAAATAGGAGAATAAACTCCTTCTACAACACTCTTTTTTTTAGGTGAGGAGGCGACAATTTCGATGGAGCCACAATGGCGTTGAGAAAGAGATGGTACTTTTTTTTTCGCTAGGACTTACCAATACTGGTGGAGGATCCTGCACTCTATACGGGAGTACAATAATACTGCAATGCTGATAACTAATAGCCTAAATTTACTTCAAACACAGTGTGTAATATATCACTAATATGTATTAATCTACATAATGACTAGAAAGCCACTTCTCTTTCTGCGTCCAAGAATAAGGCATATGATTCACCCTGAAATTTTTTGATCATAATACCCATTGAGCTGCATCGCTTTTCCCAGATTTGGTAATGCTCTTTTTTGCAACACTTTTTAAGCTTACCACTGATGGCGGGAACTGCAAACCGAGGGGCACTGACTATCCGGTCACTAAGACGGGCCGCCACCTCTGGCAAGTAACAGCATATTGTACGCGCCGACCGTCAATTTTTTTGACCTCACCGATGACGCTATTGCTGAGGCGGCGGAAACATTCGATTTAAGCTTTACAGGAGGCACGGGAACCATCAACTCGGCAACGGTGACGATCAACGATGATGATTTTAAGTTGGGGGGCGATGGTATATTGACGACCTGGGTAGAGGGTATATGAGCAATTTTTAAAATTTTTCAAAGTGCCTCCAAACTATAATTCTCTACTCTTACATATGACTCTCTTCGTTTCGTTATCTTTTTTTTTTAAAAAAAATCGGGGGGTGGGGGGGTCTTTAATTTTTGGTCTTTGGTTGTTTATTACCAGGAAATTCTCTTATATTTTATAGAAAGGAACATAAAAATATGTAACAAACCATATATTTTTCTTTAATCGTTTTGTAACCAGATAACCGGTGATTTTAAAGTTTTGAGGGGCATTGGACCCTTGGGTGATTTCCTCACAACAATGAACCATAATAATTTCAGAAAAAAATCGTATAATTTTCAAACAAAAGTGCTTGAACTTCCACGAGTTTCAAAACACTATAATTCAATTTCATCACCAGATCAAAGTGGTACGCATTTTTTTGTCCCTATTTCTTCAGAGTTGAGTGATTTGATATTCATTCTCAGAGTGGCATTAGTATACTCCTTTTTTTATAAGCATGTTTATGTGGTGGACCGGTACTCTTGCCAAACATATCAAGCTTAGGTAATAATATATAAGCTGAAATAGGAAGAATAAACTCCTTCTACAACACTGCTTGTTTTTTAGGTTTGGAAGGGGGAGGTTAACTTTCGATTTTAGCCACAATTGCGTATGGAGAAGGAGATGGTACTGTTTCGCTAGGACTTACCAATACTGGTGGAGGATCCTGCACTCTAAGTGATACAATAATACTGCTGCTGATCACTATAGCATTTACTTCAAAACAGTGGTGTATATTATCATACTAGATTTTATTATTCTAGAGTAGAACGCCACTCTCCCTTTCCTGGTCAGAAGAGGCATCGGCATATGATTCACTCTGAAATTTTTTGATCATAAAGACCCATTGAGCTGCAGCGCTTTTCCCAGATTTGTAAGGCTCTTATTTTTTGCACACTTTTTGAAGCATTTACCACTGATGCGGAACTCAAACCGAGGTCCACTGACTCGGTCACTAAAGACGGGCGGGATGGAAGGCCCAGACGCCGCCACCCTGGCTTAACCGCATATGTTACGCCGACCGTCAGTTTTGACATCACCGCTGACGCTATTGCTGAGGCAGCGGAAACATTCGATATAAGCTTTACAGGAGGCACGGGAACCATCAACTCGGCTACGTTGACGATCAACGATGATGAGTGTAAGTTGTCAATGTATAATTGACGACTGGGTAGAGGGTCTATGACATTTTAAATTTTCAAAGTGCCTCCAAAATATAATGCTCTAACGCTTACATATGAATCTTTTCTTTCGTATACTTTTTTTTTTCAAAAAACGTAAAAAAAATAAAAGTTTGTTTTTAACTTTTGGTCTTTGGTTGTTTATTACCGGACATTCTCTTTATTTTATAGAAAGGGAACATAAAAATATGGTAACAACAACCATATATTTTCTTAATCGTTGTAACCAGACGGTGATTTTTTAAAAGTTTTGAGGGGCATTGGACCCTTGGTGATTCCTCACAATGAACCATAATAAATTCAGAAAAAACGTACAATATTTGTCAAACAACAGTCTTGACTTCCAAACGATTTCAAACCACTAATCTTCAATTTCACCAATGAGCCAGTGGTAGCCATTTTTGTCCCTAGTTTCTTCAGTTTAGTGATTTGATATGCATTAGCAGAGTGAGCATAGCTATACTCTTTTTATTATAAGTATGTTTGAAGTGGTGACCTGTACTTGCCAAACATATCACTCTAAGGTAATCTCTAGAAGCTGAAATAGTAGAATAAACTCCTTCTACAAACTCTGTTTTAGGTAGGTGAATTTGACAGATGGTAGTCCACAATGGCGTATGGAGAATGAGATGTACTGTTTCGCTAGGACTTACCAATACTGGTGGGGAGCCGCACTCTCAGTGAGTACAAAATACTGCCTTGCTGATGACGATAGCTCATTTTACTTTCAAACAACAAGTGTGTATATTAGCATAATCATAATAGTATTTATATAATCTAGAAGGCCACTCTCGTCTTTCTGGGCATATAGGCATATGATTCACTCTTGAAATTTTTGTATCATCATACCCTTGAGCTGCAGCGCTTATTCCCAGAATTTGTAATGCTTCTTTTGCACAAAAACACTTTTTGAGCAAATAATTACCACTGATGGCGTAACTGGCACCCGAGTGGCACAGACATACGTCACTACTAAAGACGGGGGGGCCCCACCCCTGGCACAGTAACATCCATCTGGTACCCGAACCGTCATTTTGACAATCACCGATACGCTATGTGCTGAGGCCGCGGAAACTCGATTTAGCTTTACAAGGATCACGGGAACCACCAACTTCTGCTACGGTGACGACACGATGGAGTGTACGTTTGGCAATGTATATTGACGACCCTGGGTAGAGGTATTGTAAGCATTTAAATTTTCAAAGTACCTCCAAAATATAATGCTCTACACTTACATATGAATCTTCTTCTTTTGTCGTTATACTTTTTTTTTAACCTGGAGATTGTTTCAAGTTTGTTTTTAACTTTTGGTCTTTGGTTGTTTATTACCGGAATTCTCTTATATTTTTAAAAGGGAACATAAAAATAGTAACAAACCATATATTTTCTTAATCGTTGTAACCAGACCGGTGATTTTAAAGTTTTGAGGGGCATTGTACCCTTGGTGATTCCTCACAGACCACTAATAAATTTCAGAAAAAAATCGTACAATTTTCAAACAAAAGTCTTGACTTCCGAACGATTCAAAACCACTAATATTCAATTTCACCAATAGCAGTGGTAGCCACATTTTTTGGTCCCTAGGGTTCTTCACGTTTAGTGAGTTGATATGCATTACAGAGTGGCTTAGTATGACTCTTTTTATTATAATAATGTTTGAGTGTGGTGACCTGTACTTGCCAAACATATCAAGAAGCTAAGGTAATATATATGCTGAAATAAGGAGAATAAACTCCTTCTACAACACTCTTTTTTAGGTAGGTGAATTCGCTGTACCACAATGGGCTTATGGGAAGAGATGTACTAGTTTTGCTAGCCTTACGCAATACGTTGCAGGCCTGCACTCTAAGTGAGTACAATAATACTGCATGCTGATAACTATAGCAAATTACTTCAAAGAACAGTGTGTATATTATCATAATAGTATAGTTATATTCTAGAAGGCCACTCTCTCTTTCTGGTCAGATAGGCATATATGATTCACTCTGAAATTTTTTGATCATAATACCCCTTGAGCTGCAGCGCTTTTTCCCAGATTTTAATGCGCTCTTTTTGTCACGTTTTGGAGCATTTACCACTGATGGCGGAACTGGCAACCGAGGGCACATACTACGTCACTAAAAGCCGGCCGCCGCCACCCTGGCAGTAACAGCATATGGTACGCCGACCGTCAGTTTTGACATCACCGATGACGCTAATTGCTGATGCAGCGGAAAACATTCGTCATTGTATCTTTACGAGGAGGCCAACGGGAACCACCAACTCGGCTACGGTGACGATCACGATGATGAGTGTAGTTGGGAATGTATAATTGACGACCGTGGTAGAGGTAATGAGCATTTAAATTTTTTCAAAGTTCTCCACATATAATGCTCTACGCTTACATATGAATCTTCTTCTTTTCGTTATCCTTTGTTTTTCAAAACTTGGAGATTGGTTTCAAGTTTGTCTTCATTTGGTCTTTGGTTGTTTATTACCTAGAAGACATTTCTCTTATATTTTATAGAACGGGGCACATCAAACAATAGTAACAAACCATATATTTTCTTAATCGTTTGGAACTAGAACCGGTGATTTATCCAGTTTTCATTTTGAGGGGCATTGGACTCCGTGTTGATTCCTCAATTAACCCATAAATACCTTTCACAGGAATTTTAAAATTTTGAAAAAAGAGTAAAATTTTCCAAAAAAGTCTTGACTTCAAACGAGTTCAAAACCACAAACAACTCAATTTCAATTTTCACCAAAGAGCCAGTGGTAGCCATATGTTGTTTCCTATTCTTCCAGTTTAGTGATTTAATATGCCATTATCAGAGTTGTCATTAGTATGACCCTTTTTATTATAAGTATGTTGTGTTGATGTGGGGGTGACCTGTACTGCCAAATTATCCAAGCTAAGGTAATAATTATATAACTGAATAGGAGAATAAACTCCGTCACAAACACTCTGTTTTTTAGTTGAGGTGAATTCGATGGAGCCACAATGGCGTATGGAGAATGAGAATGGTAACTGTTTGCGCTAGGACTTACCAATACTGGTGGAGGATCCTGCACTCTAATTGATTAAAATAATACTGCATGCTGATAACTATAGCTATTTACTTCAACCAAACTTGTGAATTATCATAATAGTATTTTATTTATTCTAGAAGGCCACTCTCTCTTTCTGGTCATAGAGCTATGATTCACTCACTCTGAAATTTTTTTTGATCATAAAACCACCCATTGAGCTGGCGCGCTTTCCGCAGATTTTGTAATGCTCTTTTTTGCACACTTTTTGAAGCATTTACCACTGATGGCGGAACGGCAACCGAGTGCACAAGACTTACGTCACTAAAGACGGTCCGCCACCCTGGCAGTAACAGCATATGGTACGCCGACCGTCAGTTTTGACATCAACCGATGACGCTATTGCTGAGGCAGCTGAAACATTCGATTTAAGCTTACAGGAGGCAAACGGGAACCACCAACTCGGCTACGGTGACGATCAACGATGATGAGTGTAAGTTGGGGGCAATGTATATTTTTGACGACACTGGGTAGAGGGTATATCTGATGACATTTTTAAATTTTCCCAAGTGCCCCAAAATATATTGCTCTACGCTTACATATGACTCTTCTTCTTTTCGTTATACTTTTTTAAAACTTGGAGATTGTTTCAATTTTGCCTTTATTTGGTATTTGGTTGTTTATTACCGAAAATTCTCTTATAATTTTATAGAAAGGAACATAAAATAATGTTTAACCCACCATATATTTTTCTAATCTTGTAACCCAGACCGGTGATTTTACAGTTATTTAGGAGCATTGGACCCTTTTTGAATTTTCCTCACATGAACCCTAAGTAATTTCAGAAAAAAATCCGACAATTTTTCAAACAAAAGTCTTGACTTCCCACGAGTTCATAAACCACCATATTTAAATTTCACCAATATCAGTGTAGGCCATTTTTTGTCCCTAGTTCTTCAAGTTTAGGTGATTTGATATGCATTATCCGAGTGGCATTAGTATGACCTTTTTATTATAAGTATGTTTGATGTGGCGACCTTACTTGCCAAAATATCAAGCTAAGGAATAATACTAACTGAAATAGGAGACATAAACTCCTTCTATCTAAACAACACTGGTTTTTAGGTTCAGTGATTTCGATGTAGCCACAATGGCGTTGAGAAGGAGATGGTACTGTTTCGCTAGGACTTAGTACCAATACTGGTGGAGGATCATGCACTCTAAGTGAGTACAATAATGCTGCATGCTGATAACTATAGCTATTTACTCAAACAACAGTGTTGTATATTTATCATAATAGTATTTTATTATTCTAGAAGGCCACTCTCGCTTTCTGGTCAGATAGGCATATGATTCACTCTGCTCGCTGAAATTTTTTGATCATAATACCCCTTGAGCTGCAGCGCTTTTCCCAGATTTTGTAATGCTTCTTTTTTGCAGCAACTTTTTGAAGCATTTACCACACTGATGGCACTGAAAAAACCGATGGCAAAGACACGTCAGTACGAACGCCGCCACCCTGGCAGTAACAGCATATGGTACGCCGACCGTCAATTTTGAGATCACCACACCTAATGACGCTATTGCTGAGGCGGCGGAAACATTCGATTTAAGCTTTACAGGAGGCACGGGAACCACCCAACCGGCTTACGGTGACGATCAATCACCGATGATGAGTTAGTTGGCAATGTCTCAGTTGACTGACCTGTGGTAAGTATATAAGCATTTTTTAAATTTTCAAAGTACCTCCAAAATATAATGCTCTACGCTTACATATGAATCTTCTTCTTTTTTCGTTATACTTTTTTTTTAAAACGGGGGAGATTGTTTTCAAAGTTTGTCTTTATTTGGTCTTTTTGTTGTTATTACCGGAAATTCTCTTATATTTTATAGAAAGGGAACATAAAAATATGTAAATAACAAACCATATATTTTCTTAATCGTGTAACCAGACCGGTGATTTTAAAGTTTTGAGGGGCATTGACGCCCCTTCGTGATTCCTCACATGAACCAGAATAATTTCAGAAAAAATAGTACAATTTTTCTAACAAAATCGTTGACTTCCAACTAGTTTTAAACTGCACTAATAATTCAAATTTCACCAGAGCAGTGGTAGCCATTTTTTGTCCCTAGTTCTTCAAGTTTATGATTTGATCATGCCTTATCCGAGTGGCAATTAGTAAACTCGTTATTATTATTATAATTTTTTGATGTGGTGACCTGGACTTGCAACAAGCAAGCTAAGTAATAATATATAACTGAATAGGAGAATAAACTCCGTCAACAGACACTCTGTTTTTCGGTGAGGTGAATTCGATTAGCCACAATTGCGTCTGGAGAAGGAGATGGTACTGTTTCGCTAGGACTTACCAATTACTGTGGAGATCCTGCACTCTAAGTGAGTACAAAAAATACTGCAGAATGCCTGATACTATAGCTATTTACTATTTACTTTCAACAACAGTGTGTAATATTATCATAATAGTTTTTATTATTCTAGAAGGCCACTCTCTCTTTCTGGCAGATAGCCATATTATTCACTCTGAAATTTTTTGATCATAATACCCATTGAGCTGCAGCGCTTTTCCCAGATTTTTAATGCTCTTTTTTGTTGCACACTTTTTGAGCATTTACCACTGATTGCGGAACTGCCAACCGAGGTCACTGACTTTACTCACTAAAGACGCCGCCACCCTGGCAGTAACAGCATATGGTACGCCCACCGTTAGTTTTGACATCACCGATGACGCTATTGCTGAGGCAGCGGAAACATTCGATATAAGCTTTACAGGAGGCACGGGAACCACCAACTCGCTACGGTGCCGATCAACGATGATGAGTGTAAGTTGGCAATGTATAATTGACGACCTGGGTAGAGGGTATAATGAGCATTTTTAATTTTCAAAGTGCCCTCAAAGATAATGCTCACCTTACATATGAATCTTCTTCTTTTCGTTATCCTTTTTTTTTCAACTGAGGAGATTGTTTCAAGTTGTCTTCATTTGGTCTTTGGTTGTTTATTACCGGAAATTCTCTTATATTTTATGAAGGTGAAACATCAAAGTATGTACAACCCATATAGTTTTTCTTATCGTTGTAACTAGACCGGTGATTTTCCATTTTGAGGGGCATTGGACCCTTGTTGAGCCTCAACAGATGAACCAAACAAATTGTTACAGGAAAAAAATCGTAAATTTTCAAAAAAGTCCTTGACATTCAAACGAGTTCAAAACCACAAACAAACTCAATTTTCAGCTCAAAGCAGTGTATCCATATTTTTTTTCCTCGTGCTTCAAGTTTAGTGATTTTAATATGCATTCTCATAGTGTCATTAGTATGACCCTTTTTATTCTAAGTAATGTGTGTTTGATTTGGTGACTGTACTTGCCAAACATATCAAAGCTAAGGTAATAATATATAAGCTGAAATAGGAAGAATAACCCCGTCTACAACACTCTGTTTTTCTGTGAGTTGAATTTCGATCTAGCCACAATGGCGTATGGAGAAGGAGATGGTACTGTTTCGCTAGGACTACCAATACTGGTGGACAGGGATCCTGGCAACTCTAAGTGAGTACAATTACTGCAATTGCGATAACTAAGCTATTTACTTCAAACAACATGTGATATAGTATCATAATATTATTTATTATTCTAGAAGGCCACTCTCTCTTTCCTGGTCTATAGGCATATGACTTCAACTCTAAATTGTTTTGATCATAATACCATTGAGCTTGCACGCTTTTCCCAGATTTTGTAATGCTCTTTTTTGCACACTTTTTGAAGCATTTAACCCACTGATGGCGGAACTGCAACCGAGGGCACAGACTGTCGGTCCACTAAAGAAGGCCGCCAACCCCGCTGGCAGTAACAGCATATGTTACGCCGACCAGTCAGTTTTGACAATCACCGATGACGCTATTGCTGAGCAGCGACATTCGATTTAAGCTTTACAGGAGGCACGGGAACCACCAACTCGCAACGTGACGATCACGATGATGAGTGTAATTGGCATGTATATTGAACGACCTGGGTATAGGGTATATGGGAGTCATTTAAAGTTTTCAAAGTGCCTCCAAAATATAATGCTCTACGCTTACATATGACTCTTCTTCTTTTCGTTATACTTTTTTTTAAACTTGGAGATTGTTTCAAGTTTGCCTTTATTTGGTATTTGGTGTGTTTTACCGAAATTCCTATTTTTATAGAAGGGAACATAAAAATAATGTACAAACATATATTTTCTTAATCGTTGTAACCGAACCGGGATTTTATCCAGTTTTGAGGGGCATTGGAACCCTTTGTGATTCCTCACAAACGCATAATAAATTTCAGAAAAAATCGTATAATTTTCAACCAAGCCTTGAACTATTT
>JAMKCH010013879.1:0-25887 GCA_023653785.1 Ophioderma brevispina | reverse complement strand
GTTTGTTCTTTAGATGGCTTCCCAAATGACCATAGCCATATCTAAAAACTAATGACCTAAGACTAGGCTTGTTTGTACTCATGTGAATGCATTTTTAATGCTGATTCTATATTGCCTAAATTTAGAATTTTTTGCGACAAATGACCTCTATGAGACTTAGATCACCTCAAGGAGCAAAAGAGTTAAGAAGAGCAATGAAAACAAACATCACCAATGGGGCGGGGTAGATCTGGGACTGCAGCTTGGCCTATTGGTGATGCAAAGCCATTAAACCCATATTAGCTTTCATTTCAAAAGTCGCCCAGTGAGTTTAAGTTAGTGAGACTGAAAAAAAAAAACCCTTGACCCTTAGGAGGTCTGTATCCTGATAATGTCAAGCAAACGTGCAAAAAAGCCATTCTGTTAGACTTGTGAATTTAGGAGGATCATAGTTTTCTCCAAAGTTGATATTCACATTAAAATGCTGTAATTTTTTATTCAAAAAGGCAAGGGTATGTTGCTGTCATTAAAAAGAAGCAGTTAGTTTTGAAAAGGCAAAATATGGTGCTTACATGCAAAAAACATACATGACTTGAAAGCGGATAAATAATCACAATGACATTGTACCGATGCCCGACCGAAAATTAGACTTTAAAAGACAAATTTGCAAATGTTGAGTACTCGTCATCAATATCATGATAAATTTCTCATCAACATCCAACCAGCGAGTTGCTTGATGAGAGTTCCTACATGGCGATTACCCCAAACATAAGAGTACAAGCTTGTACAGTCGCATGTGTTCTGGAAGCATAATTACAGGGCTTGATCACCATTAAGAAAGTCAGTCACCATGTGTAGTATGTGCCTAACTATAGATCGCTGGGGAAGGCAGGGTAATACCCTGCTTGCAAATACACGGAGATGTACCGTGAACTGGGGAACAACCACTACATTTGGAAATTTGAACAATTTCTACATTGTACAGGAAGAGACTGCCCGTTACTAACTTCCCTACATTTATACTACTGATGTGATCTAACTACATTAGTAGGTCCATGGCCCGATTGCTAATAGCATATCCCCAGGGACCCCAGATTTTACCGAAGTGATCAAAAATTTGGTATATCAGAAGAACGATACTATTTTTCTCATGTTACCCTGTGAAATCTTGGGCTAAAGGATGTTGGTTTTGGATGTAATGAGTGAAAAATATGACCCCATGTTGGTCGACCGATATTAATTTTGACACAGTACTCTAAGGAATACCAAAACATGTTTTAGCTCTCACTTCAAAACCAACGGGTTGAAATATCGGTGGAAAACTTAAAAGATGTGGTTTTTGGGGTTGAAGGCCAATCTATTAAGATGATTTAAAATCTTTGAATTTTAGGATGGTATTCATTTTGCAGTCAAAAATTTTAAGGCAAAATAGGGTAAATGCATGTTAATTGGGCAAAAAATTGCCATTTTTAATGGGAAAATAAACAAATATGACATTTAAACTATGACCAACCCAACATGTCCCTGTCCTTATAAACACGGAGGCTATGTTCTCCACTCACAGTACTACACCTTAGGCCCCCCCCAAAAAATCAAGGTTTGTTTGCAATAGATGACCAAAAACTAAATGTGAAAATTGCATTTTTTTTTCATTTTTTAAAAAGATTTCACCAAACAATGGCTCAAATCAGCCAAATAGCCGCCAAAACAGTTGCAAATCATATTTGCTTTCAATTTATAATTATAAAACCAAAATATTGATTTGGGTGCGGGTCGAGCTGCAATTTGACATCTATGAGTGCTTGCCAAAAAAATGCCTCCCTAATGTGTTATATGGTTCTCTTTAAAAGGAACATTTTTCACCTCAAACTTTACATTGTAACTACACAAAAAGTGTGTTAAGCACTGTTAATTTAATACAGTTATACCAAGTTAATACAAAAAGGTATATGTCAGATTGCATTTTGATAACAAAAATATGCATTTATTAAAGTTAATGACTTATAAGTAAGAAACCATAAAGAATTTATGATGTTCTTATTCCAGGGATAAATTTGGACATCATCAAATTAACAACTTGCATGTGGACAAAAGGTAACCATCACACAAAATTACGCAACAAAAAAAATTTTATTTGTTAATTTGTCTTCATTTCAAAAATTGAAGAAAATGAGACTTGAATTGAATGGTTTAAATTGGACTTAAACTTTTCATAGGAAATGCGAAAAGAAAAAACGAAACCTACTGTCTGTTTAATAACTTAGATGTCCGGTTTAATATTTCCAAAAAATATGTTTTCGAAATAAATCACGAAAAGAAAGTTGTTGGGTTTCTTTGGACCTAAGACGTTTTCATGACAAAAGGAATGAGACATTTTAAAACCGTAAAAATTATGAAATGTTGGTAGTTCACCATCGTTTGAAAATGAGCTAATACAGGTTCTGGGTACCATTAGTAATACGTTTTGTGGAAGGTTCATTGACTCCACTTAGAGGTAGTAAAAAGTTGTCGTGTGTCGGAGGAAATGATCACTATCATGCCTTTGTCGCCACCTTACTGGTATGAAATGAATAAAGCCAACGTTGTTTAACAGACAAATCCGAACCCTTGATATTTGCAGCGAATTTTTGCAATACAAACGAGACCTATCCAAGGTTCCACACGCGATTAATTTGAATGGGTGTCAACAGGAGAGCTATGTGATTCTTTTGTTCGTAACAAATAATACACAGGACGAGGACCTTATTAAAAGTTATAAGTATCTTCAACGATCATTTAAATGCCAATTTACATAACGCAAGCGCACACACCTGAAATCAAAGCAGCAGGGTCCCGAATCAAATATTGTCCGTAACATGCTTTGAAGCGCCCTAGTTCGTGAATGGGTTTGCCAAAAGGTATGCATAAAAAGTTTAAGGGTTTTGGGGTTAAAAGTCAATAGTCACTTGGACCCAGTTTGTTGTCGTTTGTCAATAAAAATCAGTGTAAATGAATAAAATTACAAAGAAGAAGAAGAAATATGCCTTTAAGTTGGAGCCCAATGATCTTGTTGGTTCCAGTGATGAATAACAAGTTTTCTTTTCTTTTCTTTTCGTTTCGTGATTTTTTCCCACAACCGTATATTTTTGTGAAATAATTCATAAAACCAGAAGACACTAAGTTAATTGGGAACAGCCCAGACAATATCAAACTGGAACACACACATCCATACACATACATTGTGGACATTCTCACCCTCGCAATACTCCCCCCCTCTGCTTTTCAAGCCGGGATAAAAATCACTCCAAATAGGATTTGCAGTGATGGTGGCGGTATGTTACCATATAACCCTCTGCAAATAATCAGCTCAATAGCAGCACCAGTGTTTTTTTTCGTCTACCAATTTATAATGTGAAAAAATTACTCATGGGATCATTTTTGTACTTAGTCTCATTTTTTATATGCCATTCCCATAGTCAGACTTCAGTGCAGAATCCCAATAGATTCCCTTGCAAATCCTGTAAGGTTAATACACCAATTTACCATGGAGAAATCTTAAGATTTTTGTAAATTTTGATTGTTGAGAATCTAAAACTAATATTTTTTTTCCCTTTCCAAGAATTTCTAACCCTGATTCTTTAAAAAAGTGAAGAGTTTCATCATAATTTTCAGATGATCACTGATACTATTTTTGGAACTAGCATTCATGTGTTCTAAGGACCTTATTAACATTAGGGAACTGACAATTATTAATTATTCATGATAATCCATAATCATTCCAATAAAGTCCCATTGTGTTTACTTTGTGCAAAAAATGCAATACTCTCCTGTATAATTAACTTGCAATTAATACAAGATCCATATTTGGAAAGTAACATTAACTAACTATATCCAAACCGCAATAAACTGCTTCACAATTAAACAATAATTTCACACATAAATTGTTTTCTGTTGAGTGCTAAGGCTCATGGGCTCCTCCATCTTCCTGAACAAAAAATCACTAATGGGGTAACTTTGAAATGACAAGCACCACTCCTTCACATATGGATTATATACATATATCTGTAACACACAGGCTAAAATGGCCGCCCAACTGTAAACAGCATCATATCTTTGCTAGTGCTAGGGTGATAAACAACTCAACTGATACAAACAGGATGATTTAAAAACAATCCCATGATGCCTTTGCTTGGGAACTATAAACCTGGCGAGGTCATGTGAACCACTATAGAGCCTATCTACATACAAACTTAGACTGAGCACAGAGAGTTATATTCGTAATTCAACTCTAGAGAATTATTGGTAGGCTCTTGAACGGGCTTCTGGGTCCCCTATAAAGTCCTTTTTGCCCTCAGTACAGAGCTAACCTGCAAGTGTGGACAAATGTTGGGGGGTGCTTTCTCCTCCCCATTATTCTGTGTATCCATAATGTAAATCTAGTTTTGTTTAAAATGCCCTCACATATTTGTTCCTAACCCTCAATGTTGGGTAATCATATTGACGAATGGTACGGGTAAATGTCCAATCCATCCTTATTTCCTCAACATTTCCTATCAACTTTTTTTCCTTTGGGGAAATATCATCACAGATAAACATAGTTTTCTTCTTTATGATTTTGTGTTCACAGCCAGTTTGGGACAGGTTTTGTTTTTATAATTTTTCAAACAGCATTGAAAACATGAAATGCAAAAATATATTTATGTCATATACAGCGGTATTATACTTTGACATAGATTAGATAAACAACTCATGAACTTTCACAATACTGGTAGTGAAAATCCCAACCAAAAGTTATGGCAAAGTCGCAGTATTTTGAGGAGTAAAGTAGAAATAATCTTAACCCATCCAACCATACTCATGAAGGGTTGAGGGACCACCAAAACCTATTTTCTATAGCTTTAAAAATGTAGACCAAATCCTCACATTTTTACAACAGATTTGTGAAAACCCTAACAAGTTAATAATCTCAAAGGACTGTGTGTCAAAGGTGATGAAAAAATCATGCAAATGAATAATATTAAGGTCAACGACAGAATTATGTACACTAATAGAGTAACCACCCCCCAACTCCTGCCTTCCTTCCTTCTTCCGAGATATTTCTTGTGTGGAAAATATGATGAGGAGCATCCGTTTCTCATATCCAAGCATGGGTGTAGTCGGGATGTCTATGATTCAAGACTCTTGCACTCGAGCACTTACGACAAGAACCATTAGACAACATATGACTAAACCATAATTCACTCCATATATGTAAATCACAAAACATAACAGTCATCCTTACATGTTCAGGCTCCTAGCATTGACATGGCTGTAACGTTCAAGCAGTGATGTGGGATAAAGAGGTAATAGAATTTATATTATTAAGTAATTCATTTAAAAATGGCATTTTTTTTTTTTTCTGTCCTTTTTATTTCAACTCTACTCCATGACATTATTCAGTGATTCGAGCTGGAGCGAAGAATAGTTTCATTATTAGTTTTTCCAATCAGTCAGCTTAAGTGCTGCTTTTGTTTGGAGAAATATTTTTAAAAAGGAGAGAAAAATCAGATTGCACATCAGTTTTTAAATTCCTCACAATGTTTCAATATACAAGTTTGTTCTATTTTTTATCCTAGTACCTGAGATTTGGATAAAATTCCATATGGCCATATCAATGGTTTGATTGGCAAAATGCATACCAGGAACAGAACCTTTCTTAAACACAATCGGGTGAAAAGCACAAATTTGGATTTGGTCACTTTTTGAAAAATTATTAGACAGTGCTTCAAATCAACATCCTGTTTTCAAAGAAAAAACACCCTCCAAAACCCAACCACGAATCAAGCGCCTTATCAAATTTTAATCCAGGATCTGTTTCTAGTACTTTGGTCCAGCTGGACTTGCTATAAATTTAATTTTCCATGAGAGAAAATCTTAGTGTCCTCAGATTTGGTTTTACATATACGTCAAGTTTTAAAAGCCCTCTAATTTCGGCATTTCCTTACTTAAACAACCCTTCATTGTGTTAGGCTCTTCCAGTTGTTGCCCAAAGGTCCTAAGACTTTGAAATTCTAATTTCTCCCCCACAGACACCTTAATATTTTTAACAAAATATTTTTTAAATAAAAGGGCATTTCAGAAATATCTTTGCTACAGGGCATACAAACTAGTAGAATCATGATGACAGAGAAAGGTCTCTCTATATTGATTTAAGCAACCTAATCTTTTGCAAGTATAGTTCAATAATTATAGACATAACAACTTTTTATTTTCACAAATCTTATCATTCGTGAGTCAATCTTCCATGTTGCAATCCTTGCAGGAAAAACCTGGCATTCATTTTCATTAATTGAAGCTCCTCTTGAAATCGAAAAATATTACTGCCAGTCAGATCAATTTGATGACAGAATCATATAAACAAGGTAATGCTGAATAAGGCCAGGTCCGCAATAGAGACACGAAAGGTTGTTTGGAGTCCATCCCACAATGCGCCAGCTTTGGAAATTTTTACCTCAATAAAGGCATGTAATCCCACAAAAACTATTTCTTACAAATAAAAACCAATCAAAACCCCACAAAGTGCGAGTATTTAAAAAAGGAACGATTTATCATGACATGAATGTTTGTGGTACTTAAAAACTAAATTTTAGTACAGTACAGTGTTATTATATAGACAACAATTGCAATGCAAGCATGGGATTTGGTTCAAAACCCCCTGCAGATGACACTAAGTGATGAGTAAGTAACAAAATCATTGGCCTGGACACAATTATATGGCGATAGCCAACATGAATATCGTTCCTTCTCTCTGTAGTTCTGGTTTTTCAAATAGGAAACATTGAGAAAAAGAACCAAGTTTGAATTTACCCTAAAGCACATGTAGAAATACAGCTTCTTCATACCTTGGTTTATTATTTCCTCTAGTGTGCTGTGGTGAGTCTCACGGCTACCCCCGATCACCTGAAATAGCCAACACCATATACAAACTATTACTTACTACTCATTTGCATTGAGTAAGTTCATAAATCAGTTTATTTTTGGGCATAACGTTTTTAAGGAAATCTCACTGTGTATGTTTATAATGGAAAGCTTTCACAGTCAGGATGAAAATGAGTCTGCCGATCTGACCCCGTATAAACAAAGGAAAAATGGACCAATCTACTTTGAGTTTCTTTTATCATGCTCAAAACACTACCATGCTACATAAGATTAGCTGAGGGTTCTCCAACATAGGCCAAGTTGTTCCATAGTAATGGACATAGATGACAGAGTTAAACATACTAGAATTTCTGCCTAAACTAAGGTTTGAATTTTTTAATAAGGAACGGTTTAGAATTCTGCTTGGATATTTCTAGCTTTATCGTGGTAGCTAATTTTGATTACTTCATTACTTCATCACCTACACCACCACAACTTAATGAATCATGCATATGCCTAACAAGGGCTAACATAGAGCCAAAATATGGCTGAACAATGGAGGAGAGAAAACAGAAGAAGAGACAGCCAATCTGCCAATGGTGGGTCCCAAGACATTGTCGGAAAAAATTACAGCACGCACCGCACGTCTCTTAGTTTGGTGTATCGATTGTTAGGGGGACATTTGTATGTGTTATCAGGTGGTGAGAATGAGTGAGTTTGATTAATTGATATTGTAACAGTGCCTACGAGAAGAAAGAAACTAAAAATCCAGATCACCAGAAATTCACGCCTAAATCCAATGCTCAAATTGAGCAAATTTGACGCTGTCAGGAATTTTAAATAAAATGTTAGCATTCCGACAATACATGTGTCATCAAAAGAGATGTCAAAACAAAAATTTGTATAAATTAAAAAGAAAGTGATGGTAGATATACAAAATTCCACCCATCCAGTACTGGGTAATAGATGGATAATGGTTGCAGCAATTACGCAGTGCAGTCAAATATTTGACGCACGTAAATGACTGCGTTTGTACTGCTGTACATGTCACATTGTACGCAAAATGCAAGTTACAAAGCATGATGATCACCACGATGATTGGCTCCTGGAGCGAAAAACATTGGTTTTCACAAGAGGGATGAATAAAATGAATAAAAAAGAATGATGTAACAATTATTGTTACATAGAAACTTATGGATAAAGCCCAAAAATTACTCAATGCCTAAGTAGAATGAAATACGCTGGCTCCACCCTCAAAATATTGGAGGTCAATGCATTATGACACCATACTAAGATGGCCAAAAAAATCTCGTTCATCTATAATTGTTAGTGGTGAACATGTTTTACACTTTGCCTTCTGAAGTTTGCAATTGCTGTCCCTCTGACAAATTCCTTATACTTAATCCAAGTAGATCCGTTATAATACCAATCGCTAAGTGCGCAGAAGACAGTACCTTTACTTACCCGAATATAAAAAAGGTCTTTCCCATCACTTCAAAAAAAAATAATGCATGCCAAATTTTGTACACATTACATTTGGTATCATAAGATCAGTTTCAATATGCATAGCAAGACAAACACCCGACGTGCTTATTTGGCATAACCCTAACAAAAACCATGATTGACTTTCCTGTAGGCTCATTGATAAAATGGTCTTAACAGAAAAAATGACCATAAATCCAAATCCCTGAATCCATTTAGTCCAAACTTTGACTTTGTAAGGTTGAATTCTCCTCCACCATTTTTTGCAGTTTTTCAGACTGCATATTTGTTTTAGTGTTTTTTATTTATTTTTTTAAAAATTCTCTAATTTTTTACAATAAATAATTTTTCCCAGCCTAATGGAGGTGCTTTTAACTGAAACTTTAGGGATGTGTTGTGTAATAAACAAATACCTTTCTCACATTGGCTTTTTTTAATAAGTGTTTAAATTTCGTTAGAAAAAATATTTTAGAAGATAATTTAGGGCATTAAAAAACCCTATTATTTCAAATAGAAACACTCAATCGTTCAAATCTAACGTAATAATTTTCCTCAATTTGATTTCCTTTTCATATACACCTTATCACCAGAGAGTTGTATGTTTCTTACAAAAAAAAAAAAGAGAAAAATATGAAAGTGATACTTCAGTATTTCTAGAATACTTCAACAAAAAGTGTGCGACACGTTCTTTGTGTTTTTTGATGACACCAGAAAATAACAAAAACAAATGATATTTCTTAACCATTAAAACAAACACCATCTTAATAACTCTCAATTACAAAGTAGCATTTTGGTACACTCTGGTTACAAGTAGAGTACAAGGGTGCAGAGGATGGAATTTTTCTCATTCTCACACTCTCACGATAATGCATTGGAGAGACAAATACAGCAAGGCATTAACAGTTGCTAAAATCACTAAGAAGTATGTTTTCACCTTAAAATGGAAGATTGAGAACTGTGGAGATGGACTTTTCAGAAGGATTATTTTGAAAAATCAGTGAAGTTGCAGGCTGAAGTGTGAATCTTACTGGCAAGATTTGGTCCAATTTCAGCGAAAATTTGTTGAATTTGGTGGTCGATGTAGTTATCATTAAATTTTGTATTGCGTCAAGAAGTAGGATTGTGTTTTACCTAATTAGCTCGCTTTTACCCAATATTTCATTGATGGTGCGCCATGTTGTTTGATATTGTTTTTATAGTGCATCCAACCCCCCCCCCCCCCCCTCATGACCTTTGAGACCTAAATCTGAGATTGTACAAATTTCAGGCATTTTTTTAAGAAAGGTTCACAAAGTGGTGTGTTCAAGTTTTGAAAAGCACATCTATACATAGCATATTGTGTAAGAGACTATTTCTATGCAACAAAATACTAACACAAATATTTACATTTAAGTTTATATGGATTTCAGTAAACTTTAAAATCGATTGCATCAAATAAAACAGCAAGCTCTGTGTGTGATTGTAACATAGACTCCAATGGCAGTCACTTTATTCATGACCACATGAAGAAAATCATTTACTCCGACAAATTTCGTCTCCTTTTTTATTTTAAAACCCGGAAGTGAATGCCCATTTTTTTTATCACATTTCCAGTTTGGATTAAGCAATAGACCATATTTGTTGAAGTCTCTATAATATTTTATTGTAACAAAATGAGTTCAACAATTTCTGTAATTCACGGTCACTCCAAGCATAAGTGAAAGTTAAAATGAGGGGGGGCGAGCCAGCTAAGGAAATCAGAGGTATTCAGAATTATAAGCAAGGGTTTGACACCAAAATATCTCCCACGAATGGTTTTTTTACTGGGTTCAGTGGGCTGTAATACTGAGAACTTGCATACATTGGAGAGTAGAGCATTGAAGAAGCTTACAGTACGGGTTTTGCTCAGCTGAGTTTGTGCTGTAAACCTCTCACCTCAAGGTGGTGAGAGGTAAGTAACCCTTTCAAATTTGTACAGGTTTATAAGACATGTCAATGTTTTGTTTTTCGATGGCTTCCCAAATGACCATAGCCACTATCTAAAAAGACTGACTCTAAGAACTATGCTTGTTTGTACTCATTGCATGCATTTTCATGCTGATTCCCTTATTGGCCTAATTTAGATTTTTTTGGGAAAAAATGACCTCTATGAGAATAGAATCACCTCAGGGCAAAAGAGTAAGAAGAGCAATTGAAACAATACATCCCAATGTGGGGTAGATCTGGGACTGCAGCTCGCCTATTGGTGATGCAAAGCCATAACACATATTATTTCTTTCATTTCAAATCGACCAGTGAGTTAAGTTAGTGAGCTGAAAAAAAACCCTTGACCCTTTGAGGTTTCTGTATCCGTAATGTCAAGCCAAACGGCAAAAAAGCCATTCTGTAGACTTGTGTTTAGGAGGATCATATTTTTCTTCCAAAGTTTACTTCACATAAAATGCTGAATTTTTTATTCCAAAAGGCAGGGTATGTTTCTGTCATAAAAATAAGCATTTAGTTTTGAAGGCAATATATGGTGCTTACTGCAAACATACATGGAACTTGAAAGCGGCTAAATAATCATAAAGAAAATACCGATGCCCGACGAAAATTATACCTTTTAAAAGACAAATCTGCAAATGTTGGATACTCGTCATCAATATCATGATCAATTTTCCTCATCCAAACATCCAACCAGCGAGTTTCATTTATGATAGTTCCTAACATGGCCGATTACCCCAACATAAGAGTACAAGCTGTACAGTCGCATGTTTTCTGGAAGGCATAATACAGGCTTGATCACCATTCAGAAAGTCAGTCACCATTGTACATTTGTGCCTACATACGGATGCGCTGGGGCCGCAGGTACATAACCTCTTGCAAATACACGGAGATGTACCGTGAACTGGGGACAACCAATGACATTTGGAAATTTGAACAATTTCTACAAGGTAAGATGCTGCCGTTCTACTACCCTACTACTACTACTGAATGTGTCACACTACATTATAGGTCTATGGCCCGATTGCTAATAGCCTCATTCCCAGGGAACCCAGATTTTTACCGAAGTGCTCAAAATTTTTGGTATCAGAGAAAGCTACTATTTTGTCTCATTTACCCTGTGAAATCTTTAGGGCTAAAGGATGTTTGGTTTGGATGTTATTAGTGAAATATTACCCATTTTGGTCGACCGATATTAATTTTTGCACAGTACTCTACAGGGAATTACAAATCATGTTTTTAGCTCTCACTTAAAACAGGTTGAAATATCGGTGGGAAACTTAAAAGATGTGGTTTTGGGGTGAAGGCCAATCTATTAAGATGATCTTAAAATCTGAAATTAGGGTTGGTATTCATTTATGCAGTCAAATTTTAAGGAAAATGGTGTAAATCATGTTTTAATGTGGCAAAAAACTTGCCATTTTAATGGGAAAATAGACAAATATGACATTAAATATGCCACCACCTGTCCCTGTCCTTATAACACGAATAGGCTATGTTCCACACTCCTCAGTACTAACACCTTCGGCCCCAAACAATCAAGTTTGTTTGCATAGGTAGTCCACAAACCTAACAATGTGGGGAAATGCATTTTTTTTTTCGCATGTTTTTTAAAAAGATTTCACCAACATGGCTCAAATCAGCCCAAATGGGCAAGCCAAAACAGTTGCAAATCATATGTGCCTTTCAATTTATTAATTTATAAAACAAAATAATGATTTGGGTCGGGTCAGCTGAATTGACATTATAGCTGCTGCCAAAAAAAATGCCTCCCTAATTTGTTTCTACGTTTCTCTAAAGGACCATTTTTCCACCTCAAACTTTATTATTACACCTCATGATATTCCTGAACAAAATCATGCTATTTCATGTGGCTGATTCCGATACGCGTGCTATTTCCCTAGGGAATAGTTCGAACTGTTTCCTACAACCTCGTCCCCGAAGTCACAGTAAGGTGTAACAAAACCATCGGGTTTCGGGGTTATAGGTGCCCTATCCGTAACCGCCCCCTTCTGGAAAATCGTGTGCCCCCTATTTTTCCGCCCCCCATCTAACCAGTAAGTATGTTGTATACTGGTACCTACACAAACGTGTGTTGCACTGTTAATGTAATACATTTATATCAAGTTATACAAAAGGATATGTCAATTTGCATATTTATACAAAAATATTCCTTAAAGTTAAATGACTATAAGTAATAACCATAGTTTATGATGGTCTTATTCCAGGGGATAAATTTGGATCATAAAAATGTAACAACTTGCCTGTGGACAAAAGGTCACCATCACACAAAATTAACAGCAACAAATGTTGTTAGTTTTTCATTTCAAAAATTGAAAAAATGAGACTTTATTGACCTTGAATGGTTTAAATTGGACTTAACTTTTCATAGGAACAGAGAAAAAACGAAAACTAATCAAACTGAACACTCATACATCACAGTACATTTGGACAGTCGCACCCTCGCAATATCCCCCTCTGCTTTTCAAGTCCAGGGGGATAAAATCATCCAAAAAAGTATTTGCATGTATGTTGCCGGTATTTTACCATATGTCTGTGCAAATAATCAGCTCAATCGCAGCACCAGTTTTTTTTTTCGTCCGTTACCAATTTTATCAATGTGAAAAATTACATCATATTTGGGATCATTTGTACTTATTCTTCCCTTTATATCCATTCCCTAGCAGAATTCCGTGAGATACAAATAGATTCTTGGCAAATCGTGTAAGTAATACACAAATTAAATGGAGGAGACATCTAAGATTTTTTGTAAATTTTGATTGTGATATCTAAACTAGAAATTTTTTTTTTTCCCACATGTTTGTCCAGTGGATACACGACTGGGCCTCATGATCGCAAAGGTCTTGGGTTCGAGTCCCACTGAGGCCAATGGTGTTGTGGGCACTTGTGCAAGGCACTTGTACCCTCGCTGCTTCTCTCCACCCATGTGCAAATGGGGATCTCCGTTGAATTTTCCATTGAGCGCCGCCCAAAGGTATGGTATGCCTTGTGGCATTTGTAAGATGGCTGACATATTCTAGTAGTGGCAGCGGAATAAATGTAAAGCGCTTTGGATCCATTGTGAACCGCGCATATAGAAAATGGCCGCCTTTATTTTATTTTTATTATATTAGTCCCTTTCCAAGAAGGTCTAACCCTTATTCCTAAAAGGGAAAGTTCATTATTTTCAGATGATCACGATACTATTTTAACAATAGGCCTTCTATGTGTTCTAAGGACCTGATTAACATTAAGGGGGAAATACAATTATAATTCTTCATGATATACATAATACATCCCATAAAAGTCCCTTGTTTTACTTTGGCAAAAGGGAATGCAATAAATACCTGTAAATATAACTTTGTTTGATTAATAAAGATTCCATATTTGGAAAGATAAAATTACCTGCACTATGATCCCATAACTCACAATAAACTTGCTTACACAATTAACAAAATATTTCACACCCTAAATTGTTTTCTTTCTTTCTTGGCTCATTGGATGCCTCCATCTTCCTGAACAAAAAATCACTATATGGTGTAACTTGAAAGACAAGCAACCACTCCTTCACATAGGATTAATACATATATCTCTAACACACAGGCTGAAATGGCAGCCCAACTGTAAACAGCATCATATCTGTGCTGGTTCTAGGGTGATATACCACTCAATGATGAACACCAGGTGATTTAAAAACAATCCCCATGGGCACTTTTGCTTGGGGAACTATACCTTGAGGGCGAGTCATGTGACCATAAAGAGCCTATTCCTAACAGTACAAAAAAAACTTAGCTTGTACACAGAGAATGTTTTATATGCGTAATTAATAACTAGATATTATTGATAGGATCTGAACTGCTTTCTGGGTCCCCGTATAAGTCCTTTTGCCTAAGGTACAGTAAGCAAGCAGCTTGGGGGGAAGGGGGCTTAAGGGTGGAAAGGGTGGCACAGGAGGAGCGAAGTTGGAGGTATTTTCCAGGAAGACCTGGTTTGTGTGGACTTTCTCCTCTCCCATTAATTGTGTATCCCTAATGATCTAGTTTTGTTAAAATGCCTCACATCATTTGTTCCAACCCTCAAATGTGGGGTACTCTATTGAAAAATGTACAGGGGAAAATTTCCAATGCATCCTTATTCCATGAACATTTCTATCACTTGTTTTTTTTTTTCCTTTGTGGGAAAAAAATTCAATCACAGAAAAAATAGTTTCCTTCTTTCTGATTATTTGTGTTCCGCACCGCCATTTTTGGAAAGGTTTTGGTGTTTTTATGAATTTTGCAAATAGGCATTGAAAACATGAAATCAAAAATATATTTAAATGTCACAGCTGTATATACTTGACATAGATTATATGAAACAACTCATTACATTTCACATACTGGTAGTTGAAAATCCAAACAAAAAATTAGCAAAGTCGCAGTATTTGAGGAGCAATAAAATCAATCTGACCATCCAACATAATCATGAAGGTTTGAGGGAGACCACCAAACCTATTTTATTTTCTATAGCTTTAAAATGTAGACCAAAATCCTCACATTTTTTAATACACCCGATTTGTGAAAACCTCTAACACCGGTCCATAATATCAAAGACAGGCTGATCAAAAGGTGAGGAAAAATCAACCAATGAATAATATTAAGGTCATGAAGAATTATGTAAAATAAGAGTAACCAACCCCCAACTCCTGCCCTTCCTTCCTTCCTTCTTTCCGAGATCATTTCTTGTTTTTAAAATATGATGAGGAGCATCCGGTTTCTCATATCCAAGCATTGTGTATAGTCGTGATGGTCCTATGCTTCAAGACTCCTTGCACTCGAGCACTTCGACAAAAACCATTCGCCCACATATTACTAAACCATAATTCTACTCCATATTATGTAAATCAAAAATAACAGTCATCCGTTACATTGTTCAGGCTCCTGAGCATTGACATGGCGTAACGTTCAAGCCGTTATGTTGATAAAGGGTATAGAATTTATATTTTTAAGTAATTCATTAAAAAGCAATTTTTTCTGTCTTTTTATTTCACTCCCATGAAATTTCATGTGATTCGTACTGGAGAGAAGATATTTCGTATAGTCCAATCATCAGCTTAAGTGCTGCTTGCTGGGAGGAACTATTTTAAAAGGAGAAGAAAAAAGCAGATTGCACATCGTTTTTAATTTTCCCACAATGTTTATAGAACAATTTTTTCTATTTTTTATCCATTTTTTTAATTTTTTTAATTTTTTTAAGTTTTTATTAAAAAAATGGTTGATGGGCAATGCATACCATAACAGAACCTTTCTTAAAACCACAAATCGGGTAGAAAAGCACAAATTTTTGGATTGGTCACTTTTTGAAAATTATTAGAAACTGTGCTTCAAATCAAATACTTTTTTCAAAAGAAAACAACTCTCCAAACCAACCTTAATCAGCGCTTATCAAATTTTACTCCATGATCTGTTTCTGTATGTGGTGCCACTGACTGCTATAAGTTTAATTTTTCATGAGAGACAATCCTTAGTGTCTCAATTTTGTTTTAGCATATACGTCAAGTTTAAGCCCCTAAATTTAGGCCTTTCCCTTACTTAAACAACCCTCATTGTGTTAGCTCTTCCATTTTTGCCCAAAGGTCCTAAGACTTTGAAATTCTAATTTTCCCACAACGACCCTTAATATTTTACAAAATATTTGTTAAAAGGGCACTTCATTAAATATCTTGCTACAGGGCATACATAGTAGAATCATGATGACAGAGAAAGGTCTCTCTATATTGAATTTAGCAACCTATCTTGGCAAGTATAGTTTCCAGAATTATGCATATAAACCTTTTTATTTCCACAAATCTGATCTTCCGATCACTCTCCATGTTGCATCCTTGCAGGAAAAACATGGCATTCTTTTCCATTAATTGAAGCTCCTCTTGAAATTCAAGAAAATAATACTGGCCAGTCAGATTCAGTTGATGACAGAAATAAACTGTAATCATGAATCAGGCCAGGTCAGCAAGAGATGACACGAAAGGTGTATTGAGCCATCCCACATGCGCCAGTTTTTGGAAAATTTTAACCTCACATCAGGTCTGTACTCCACAAAAAAACTATTCTTACACCTAAAACCCACAAGATGCAGTATTTAAAGGAAGCTTTAGCATGACATGGAAATGTTTGGGGTACTTATACCTTTTTAGTACAGTACAGGTTATTATATAGACCCATTGCAATGCATCATGGGGTTGGTTTGAACACCCCCTAGATGACACTAAGTGATGACAGTAAGGATAACAAAATCATTGGCCTGGACACAATTATATGGCACTAGCCAACATGATATTCTTGCCTTCTCTCTAGTAGTTCTGGTTGTCAAATAATAAACCATTTGATGACAAAGAGCCAATTTTGATTTACCTCAAACACCATCTAGAAAATATCAGCTCTTCAATAGCCTTGGTTTATTATTTCCTCTAGTGTGATGTGTTGTTTCTCACTGCTCCCCAAAATCAACCTGAATGAGGACAAAAATATTACAACTTATTACTTCATTTGCATTGAGTGATTTAATAAATCAATTTCTTTTGGCATACGTTTTATAAAGGAAATCTCACTCTGTTAAAGTGTTATAATGTAATGCATTCATACAGTCAGGATCAAATGAAGAGTCTGCAATTCTGACCCAGTATAAACACGGAAATCGATGATCTACTTTGCGGTTTCTGCACCATTTCTCAAATACTATGCACTGCAGGGCTTGAAAAAATTAAACTTTCCGGGAAGATCGTCGCTTTTCTCACAGATTTCCCAATATCTTATGTTGTAAATTTCCCTCCAAAAATGGTCAAGTTCCCTCCAAATGGCCACATTTTCCTGGAAGGAGCTTCCAAATTCCCCCACTTTTTCAAGCGCTAACCTGAAGATTAAGCTGACTGGTTCTCCATTATTCCATAGTTTGGATCATTAATGTCCGATTTTAATTCCACATACTAATGAACTTCATAAATGGTTTTGAATAGGTTTTTAATTTTAGGATGGGTTAAATTTTTACTTGGGATGTTTCTACTTTATCATGTTACTAATTTTTACATTACTTCATTACGTCATCACCTATGCATAAAACAAAGTACATGAATCATGCATCATGCCTACAGAGCAAAACTATGGCTGTAACAATGGAGAAACATCATCTAGCCAATGTGGGTTCCAATAGACATCGCAGAAACATTAAAGGACGCACCGAACGTGTCTTCCGTTTGGTGTATCCCCTGGAAGTTCCAATGCTCAATTGTCTAAAAAATGTAGCATTCCAAGAAATATCTTAATCAAGATTTTTGCAATAATGTGTATCAAAATAAGATTCAAAACAATTCTTAATATTTCGTGGGCATGCTTTTATGTTACAAGAAATTTGATTGGTTTAGATCAAAGCTCCGCCGCCATTACTGGGCAATAGATGGATACTGTTTAGTGTCAGTTGAATATTTGAACACGCTAACGGCATACTCTACTGCCTCATGTCAGTCCGCAATGTAATTTGGCAAATGCAATTTACGTAACTTGATGAACACCACACAATGACTTTGGCTCCTTGATTGAAACATTGTTTTGAAGAGGGGTGCAACAAATGAATCCGAATGATGTACAAATATTTTTGACATAGAATTCGATAAGCCAAAATTACACAATCCTAATTAAGAATGAAATATGCCTGGATCTACAGCTCAAAATATTGGATGTCCATGCAATATACAATATGACACCAGTTAATGCCAAAAAAAAATCATCTTCATTAATATTAGTGGTTGATTTGCCGTCTGAAGTTTGCATTGTTGTGCCTCTGGCAACTCCTCATATGTTACGCCATTGCAAGATCGGTTTAACTACAATCACTTAGTGTGCAGAATAGAATACCTTATTTTATCTGAATGTAAATAGATCCTACAAGTTCTTAAAAAATAATGCATGTCAATTTTGGTACACGTAACAATTTGGTAGCATAAGATCAGTTTTCAATATGCATAGCAACGACAACAACCAAAGTTGCTTATTTCGCCTTAAAAGCCTATGTTGACTAAAGCTTTAAAAATTCTTTGGAAAAAAAAATTTTTACCACCACAAGATTGAGTTTTCTTTGTTTTAATTATAAATTTCTCACTTAAAATGCAGATTACTGTTTCTGCCTTAGTCTTTCTTTGTGGCTATAAATTGCAATGCCTGTAAATGGCTAAGCTGAAAAAAACTGATGATTCCACACTGATCTTTAATCTTCTGCCTTGTATGGCCTCGGGATATTTACACTGAGGTAACTATCATCGTCGTGGAACCATACCCGTGTTCAGACCT
This sequence comes from Ophioderma brevispina, assembly GCA_023653785.1. NCBI lineage: Eukaryota > Metazoa > Echinodermata > Ophiuroidea > Amphilepidida > Ophiodermatidae > Ophioderma > Ophioderma brevispina. The sequence goes on along the minus strand of JAMKCH010013879.1, from coordinate 7,270 downwards.
CGTAATGATAAATGTAACGAATATGCACACCATCAAGCACAGGTCTCCAACATCATCTCACTTAGAGTGAAATGTAAAGCTTGCTTTATTCTGCTAAATTATTCCTAAACAGAAATATAAAATCAAGAATTGTACATGGCGCTCATTGTTAGCACAATTTCTGTGGAGAGCCTCCTCAAATTGTTAGTGTCCGTAATGACCCGCTCGGCTCTACCGATTAATATTGTCCTTTTTTCTTTTCTTCAAAATATTTTGAAAATTAATATACGTTTCATCATGACCATATTTGGAATCAGCATGAATATATATATATATATAGATATATATATATTAATGAATACAATTAAAAACACGGAAAAAAACGGCAATCAGAGCTTCTCTACTGTTTCGTTACTATATATATATATATATATATATGTATATTCATTCAATAATATATAATATATCTGTATATTCAATTGAGTCCACACAAGCCAGAGTCTCAATTCAATGGTTTTTCAGAGCCATCTCAAAAGCCACTGATTAAAGCGTTATAACCTATACATAATCTACCAGCGTTTGGGATTAAGATAATTCCAGATTTTCCACACCCTCAAGAAATGTTGTGAAACTGGCTCTTGCAGTCTCGTTTGTATCTTTCTTTCCTTCTCTCACCAATCACATGTAGTTTTTTCTATTTGTTTCCTTGCTTTCTGTTTTTTTCTTATTTTTAGGTATCACTCTATGTTGATATTGTCCGGCCTTGAAGTAAACCCCGTCTATACTATGTCCAGCTCAAAATACCAAGTTACAACACAGACATTGTATTAACCAACTTTCAGTGACGTAGTCAGAGTACAGTTTCTGAGTTTTATGTGGGTTGATGACAACCCTCAAGAAGATTTATATCTGGCCCCTGTTAGAAAAATATCTTACATAGTAACAAGGAGGATGAAACTTAAAGTTCAGAATAGCTATTATAACCCATGTTTTGTTTGCCAAATTATATAGCAGGTAACTTGACAACAACTTCCCCTCCTTACACATTTTACAGAAAATGGTTCCATTTGAGGCTAAACTTGTGTTATTCACGGGGTGTTGCACAAGCAAATGAAGAATATAGCAGGAGATCTATTCAATATACACGTAATGCCTAAAAACTAACAACATGTAAAATGAAAGCAGAGGGTCTGAAGCAATCAAAATAATGAAGGGCTGGTGAAATCTCTCTTGAACATGTAAGTCATTGAGCTCGGCGTGTCTTGCATCAACACTTCAGCATTGGTCTGAGGTGTTTTTTTATTCACTACATGTATCCACGGTGTTTTTCATGTTTAATTTTGACGCAATTGATAAATTTACAAGCTCATATTTGTTGACACATACATATTGGCTCTACAAACATCCAGCCTCATCCCTATTACTTTGTTGATTCATTGGGCCTATCACCTCGAATTTTCAAATGACAGGTGTCCCTAAAGATGTGAAAATTCTGTTCTTTTTTGCACTGGTGTATAAAGCTTTCTATCAAAAATTTCCCATCCTGAAAGGTTAGCTGAGCATCTGTGTCTTCTTTGGTACAAAAATTGTAAAATTTCTTATTCCCCCTTTAGGAGCAAATAGAATTCATCCTATGTTTTCTATTGAAATATAAGCATATACAAATCACCTTTTGTTTTCATTTTAAGTTATTTCTGTCTCCACGTAAAAGGTAGTGACTCTGGAGTATCCAATCTATAGGAAATCCTACATATCACAGAAAATATAGATGGCTTGAATCTCTCGTAGCAACCTTTAAAACCAATCATGTTTGAAAATGCAGTTTTTCACTCTTAAAGGTGGCAATTTATGTAACCCTCACTATTTAATTCCTTCAATGCATATCTTTTAAAAAATAAAAAAGCTTATTCACAAATTTTAGTAGATTCTGAGGGTGTGTTTTTGGGCATTTTTTTCTTACACTGCCTCCTGTTGTTTTTTCTCTCTTTTTATGCAGAAATTACAAAATGTCCTCAATTTCCTCAAGAGATGACTTAATCTCCACACCAGATTAAGCCAGTAGGCGACACAACAATACTTTAACCAGCAGTAATTTCATCTGATATTAAATTTTTTCCTATTTTTTTAGGGCAGAATTGGCAAAGCTATGATCACAAAGTTGGGACATGTGACAATAAAGCAATAGCACATTGAAATCAAGTCACACCCTAAGGCCATGTTTCCCTACTAAAACTGTTTTTCCATTCCGTGACATAGCATCTACTACGAATGCTCTCTCTCCAATCAAACCAAGATTTGAAAAGTCACCATAGAAAACTACTGAAAAAACTGGTGTCCCCCCAGTTCCCCCTCAATTGAATGACTGCAGTCTGCTGGCATACAGTATGACATGTAGATTGATCTTTGAAGCTTTACCTGTTTTAATTTTATTATAGGCCTACAGAATCCATCTTTTGGAACTAGTGAACTCTCATGTTCAACCTCTATCACCCGCTTAAGTAAAGCGAAGCCTTGCCCATTTGCCCAACTACAGAGTAACAGATTTACGATTTTAAGTCAAACTTAAACCCTTCCTTTTCACTCCAAGTATATTCTGTACATTTCAGGTCATTTTTTAAAATGGCCTATAGCCAAGTTTTGGGGAAGCCATTCAAAAACCACTTGACTAGACTAGGCTTGTTTGTACTCATTTGAATGCATTTTTTCATGGCGATTCTGATCTTGTCAATAAAAGCATAATTTTGACATGTTTGTTAACAAAAATTAAAAATGCAGTTACTACTGCGTGAAGGCTATAAATGCCTGTAGTGCCCAAAGATTTAAAGGGCATTCTTGATCCATAGCCCTATCTGACTGTCCATTGCTAAAAAACTTTGTCTGTGAGTGCTATAAAGATGTGGATTGTCTATAAGTGTAATGCAACGTTGGATTTGGTCAGAAATTCCCAATAAAAAAAGTTGCCCATCAAAAATACTGTTTACATAATAGCCAAATATGTTGGGCAGCTGGCAAAAAAGCTCTTTAATGGTTCTTCAGGGTGATAAGTTTCAAGAGCCACGTGACTCCAGAAGAAACTTCTCCTACTACATGGCGGCACAAAGAGTATCACATGGCAACTATTGCACTTACACCTTTTTTCATTCATGCAATCATGAGTTCGAATTGTTGTATCATTTTGAACGTTGGTATGTAAATGTCGTTCTACTCTCTAGGGATCTACTGTGGCAGAAATTCCTGCCTGTAAGACAACAAAAGTACAAATAATGACCTATGGAGTACTGCTATACAACATTACTCATAATCATCAAATGGGCTATCAATCAACTGAAATTTCTAATGTCCATAAACAAAAAGAAATTTCTACGAATCAAAAATGGCACCCATGTTCAGTCATGGCAAAAAAGCTCCAAGTAATCATGGGGCTTTCATAAGTGTGTGTTAGACGGTGCCTACTTTCCGAAGTAGCGTTCCGCGAACGAATAAATAATTTAATCCTCATTAGCGCCCTCTTAACAACGACGCACGTCCACATGGAGACTTAACAAACGATCCCCTTGCAAAGTTACCAGCGAGCGGGCCTACCAATTCTGTCATTGGTAATAGCGGAAGTCCGCGCCGCTCGTGCTGACATTACGGTCAATTGCTTGGAACCACCGCGAAAATCTCAACCTATTGTAAATAATGCCAAAAGGAATCCTCAAGCAGAGTGTTTTTTGAAAAGCGCTATTTTGGTCTGTTTTTCGTTATTTACTCATAGACAGAGGATTTGGCAGTAACGCTTGTTATGCCGATTATCCTTCCCCATACACCAATCAGTGAGAACGCGATCCAGCCCCAAACAGACCACATCAAAAACAAATGGTCATACAACGAAATGTAGTTCCTCGCCACAGAGACAGTTACGGCAGTGTCCGGTTTATACGGACACATTTTGAATTACGCCACTGATTGTGATAAATCACGATTACTCACTTAATACAAATTCATATAAGCTCTTATCTCGCACAAAATAACCTGGAGATGTGAATTATTTAGATTGAATTACGATCGAATTAATTTCTCTCTCAATAAAAATTATGTTGGGATTTCTTTTTCAACAAAAATTCTTCGGCCCTACGTCGTGTACGTGCATAGCCAACAGGGGACACCAGGCTGTCTGTCAACGGTCACGTGATCGCAAAAAGGGAAATCCCTCTATTGAGTTGTCTTCAACTCAATTTTATTTTGCACGGTGGGTTCCTTCCAGATCTTGAGATCTGGATATTAACGCTTGTATCGCTCTCGGACCCGTTTGGGTTCCGTGTTCGCTTGTTTTTCGGGGCTGTACTACTAAAATGATGATGCCATTATCAAATAAATTGGAAAAAAACAAAAACTTAAAACTGTACTAAGGACAAGCACAAGACCGCTGTCAACACGAATAAACAAAGCATTCTGGTATATCCACGATACAGAATAAGGTGACCCGGATGTCGTTACGGGTTACGATGAGGTCCCCTTAACATCGACGTCGTTGGAGTTAGCACTGTTCACACGGCACTTCCCAACGAAGATTGCTCGCAGTAGCTCGCTACTTTTAAGATTTTCTTAAAAGTAGGACATTGTCGTGTTAACTCGTGTTAGATTTAACAATGATGTGTTCAGACGGTCACTACTACGAGACTTAACAAGACTGTTGTTACCAACGATTTACCAACGATTATAACAACAATCGTGTGAACATGCCTATAGAAATCAGTCAGTGGCATTAGCGGTGGTTGGCCGTCAGGGTAATTTACATTGAGACAAATGAAGTCTCCAAGAGGATTCATCATAATTTTACCCCAAACTTCAATAACCTTTCTTATTACAGTTACAGGGGATTTTACTCCACGGAATCAACCCCTTTCTACTCTCTCTCAGGCAAAATTCCCAATCATCCTGGGCCCCTGAGGTTAAGAGATTGATGTGTAGGGAATATGGTTGAAGTGAAGCGTATGGTTGCAATCTACTCTAAGTGTACTTAAATGTTAGTAACCACAGGCGTACGGGGATTACAATACCAGTACAGCATTTTACTATCATTGTTTAAAAATATCACTGATGATCCATTGATTTTTACAAGAACAAGGGAGCACCAATATAAGCTCAGCGGGTATTAGTATGGGCACACCACTCTGGGGGAACAACATTTATATTGTGGCAGATATAATCTTGCGAAAGTTCCCCACATGAGCATAGTAAGAGACATTAGAGTAGCAACTCCAGTTTTACATCATATATTCCAACCAATCTATTGATGAGAACAATTGATTTGTGGCACAAGGGATTTATATTTTCCAAGAATGCCCCCTTAATCAGTCTACATGACCTTTATCTTAAATCTATGAGCACCTCATATGGGCGTTGATCAATGTTTTTTCTTTAGCAGTTCTGTATTATAGGAAATGATTTGAGGCACAGGAGGACGGAATTTATAGATTTTTTTAAGAAAGGAATGCCCTTTTAATCGGACCATCGCGACCTTTGACCCAAATCTATTAACACCTCATATGGGCCTTGGTCCAGCGGTTCTTCTGACTATCTATGATTATAGCAATTGATTTGTGCACAAGAAGGAATTTATTAGATTTTCAAAGAAGCCCCTTTACTCGGCCCACATGACCTTTGAGACCCACATCTGCGAACACCCCACCTGGACCTTGGGTCCAGTTCTTCTGACCAAGTCTAGTGATTAATATCAATTGATTTGTGGCACAAGAATGATTTGGATTTTTCAAAGAATGCCCCTTTACATCGGTGCCCATGTGACCTTTGAACCCTTATCTGCGAACACTTCATATGGGCCTTGGGTCGGCGTTTCTTCTGACCAAGTTTAGTGTTATTCAATTGATTTGTGGCACAAGAAGTATTTATAGATTTTCAAAGAATGCCCTCTTTAAATTGGCCCACGTGACCTTTGTGACCCAAATTCCGGTGACACCCCATATGGACCATATGTGTCTTGGGTCAGCGGTTCTAACCAAGTCTAGTGATAGGAATTGATTGTTGGCACAAGAAGGAATTTATAGATTTTCAAAGAATGCCCCTTTAATCGGCCAATGTGACCTTTGACCCTTATCTGCGAACACTTCATAGGGCCCTGGGTTCAGCCGGTTCGGTTTTGACCAAGTCTAGTGATTTAGCAATTGATTTGTGAACAAGAAGGAATTTATAGATTTTCAAACAGAATGCCCCTTTAATTGTCAACGTGACCTTGTGACCCAAATCTGTGAACACAACCCCATATGGACTGGGTGCCGTGGTTTTTCTAACCAAGTCTAGATTTTATAGCAATTGATTTGTGGCACAAGAAGGAAAATTTATAGATTTTCAAAGAATGCCTTTATCGCCACGGACATTGACCCAAATCTGTGAAAACACCACCCACATGGGCCCTGGGTCAGTGATTATTCTGACGATTGTCGCTACCAGGTCTAGTGATGATGCATTTATTTGTTGGCACCAGAAGGATTTTATAGATTTTCACGAATGACCCTTTAATTGGCCCAAGTGCCCTTTGACCCAATCTGTGAACACCCCATATGGACCTTGGGTCAGCGGTTCTTCTGACCAAGTCTAGTGATTATAACAATTGAAGTTGTGGCACAAGAAGGAATTTATAGATTTTCAAGAATGCCCCTTTAATTGGCCTCGTGTGACCTTTGACCCAAATCTGTGAACACCCCATATGGGACATTGGGTCAGCGGCGTTCTTCTTGACCAAATATAGTGATATTACAGCCCCAAGTGATTTGTGGCACAAGAAGAATTTAAGATTTTCAAAGAATGCACCTTAATTGGCCACGTGACCTTTGAACCAAATTATGTGCAAACACCCCACATGGGCCTTGGGTCAGTGATTAATCTGACCGATTTTCGCTGCCAAGCGGCCTAGCGTTTGGCAACAAGAGGCATAGTTTATGGCAAGTGTTAACAGACAGAGTGATAGATAGAGAAGATAGAGTCAACACATTGCCATAACATAGCTAGCAACACGTATGCTGAGCTTAAAAAAATTGTATTCATTTATACTTAAAAATTTATAGTGTTATTGAGTCCATTATTACAATGGGAAGGAAAGGAAACTGTTACCAAGTCATCTATGACAGGTTAGTCAATGGTCAGATAAAACACATGATGCAATGAAACCTTCAAAACGATTGGAAATGTTCACAGCCATCTTTGTTAACAGATGTAATTTTTATGTTATTTTCCAAAATGTTTTGTTTAGGTCAAAGTGATTTTGTTGTGCTATCTGTTCTGAGCATGT